>BTRK01000003.1:21840394-22086810 GCA_036245805.1 Pristionchus mayeri | reverse complement strand
GTTATACACTATCGGGGACCCTATCCAATACCGTATCCATACCCTTAATAGGTTACCGTATTCTAGAAACTAGTTGACCATCCGTATCCCCGGTGACTTGGGAGGTAAAAGGGAAGGCAAGGGAGAAGAAAGGAAGGAGAAGAAGAAGTTAAATGATCCATGACGAGTATCTTCCTCTTTTCTTCTCCCACTCTTAACCCTTTCCCCTTCCTATCCACTCCTTCTCCTTATTAAACCAGGGATCGGGACGGCATTGAAACCCACCATCAGTCATCTTTGAGTGATACCGCATTGAGTCATTAATAATTTTTTTTTAAATCAAGAACAACATTAAAGGAATTTTAAAAAATATCACACAGGGAAAAAACGAGATAGTCAGGAAAGAAAAAAGATGTCGATTTAACTAATACAGTTCATATAGTACAAAAGAAACAGACATCGTGAGAGGAACCACTGCCTATTATAGTAAGATATTGTTGCCAATTTTCTCTCTGACATTCCTACTCAATGGATATGAAGGAAGATATTCCCACAAAAGTGAATTGCATCGCGATTCGAAATAAGAGGAGTATCAAAACCACAATATATCTGAAAACCAACCTTTCCATATAAAAGCCCTAGTTTCTTAGTATGAGGGAGTGGCTCACAAGCCATGGGATGGTGGGGCAACCGACTGAATGGGACGACTTCCCCTTCTCATTCCCTTCCTCTGCCCCATCTCCTATCCCCCCCCCCCTCATCCCATACCATCCATCTCTCCTCAACAACTACTCATTCACTTCTATCGTGTATGACTCCTTCCTTCCCCTCACTTGTCTCCTCTGCCCTTCCTTCCTCTCTTCCTTCTCCCTCTCATCAGACCCATCGGAGTCACCCCCCCCCTTCTCATTCCATGCCACCTGGCAGTCATGATTAGAGAGAACTGGACTCTGCCCAATTGGCAATTGGAATGGAAATAGTGGTTGATTGAGTGAGAGGAATGCACACAAACCAACCCATATTTGTTTGACCACAGAGAGTTGAGATAGGGAACGAAATAGCAGAGTTAAAGATTGGAGCAAATTTTAGTAATTCTGACCTCTCCTTCGTCGGAGTCCGAGGAGGAGGAAGAAGATGAGAGGGAGGAGTCGCCCGATCCCTCCTTCGACAGCAGTTTGTGCGCCTTGCGAAGCACTGAATGATTAGTTTATTATCATTACCTATATATAAAGCGCTCTGTGTGTCCGTATGTCCGGATTGCGAAATAGGGAGATTACGAAATAGGGAGGGGAGAGACTGATGATCGAACCATTACCGTATACCAATCAATAATTAGCATTGGTTCAACTACCGTATACCAATCGATAATTAGCCTTGGGTTACCTCTTATTCGTGGGTCAGATTTATGATTTTGACCTTTGATCTTTGAATTACCGTATGCCAATCAATAATTAGCATTGGGTCAACTATCGTATACCACCAATCGATAATTAGCCATGGGCCAAAGCTTCTAGAACGTTCCAGAAAGTTCGAAAATGTTCCAAAGCTTCTAGAATGTTCCAGAAAGTTCGAAAATGTTCGGGAGAGAAGGAGAGAGGGGGGGGTGAGAGAGGGAGAGAGAAAGGGAGAGGGGGAGAGGGAGACATAGGAGAGAGGGAGAGAAGAAGAGAGGGAGAGAGAAGTAGAGAGGGGGAGGGGAGAGAGGGAGAGAGAGAGCGAGAGGGGGAGAGAATGAGATAGAGGGAGAGCGGGAGAGAAGGAGAGATAAGGAGAGAGGGAGAGAGAGAGAGAAGGAGGAGAGGGAGAGTGGGAGAGAGAAGTAGAGAGGGGGAGGGGAGAGAGGGAGAGAGAGAGCGAGAGGGGGAGAGAATGAGATAGAGGGAGAGCGGGAGAGAAGGAGAGATAAGGAGAGAGGGAGAGAGGGAGAGAGGGAGAGAAGGAGAGAGGGAGAGTGGGAGAGAGAAGTAGAGAGGGGGAGGGGAGAGAGGGAGAGAGAGAGCGAGAGGGGGAGAGAATGAGATAGAGGGAGAGCGGGAGAGAAGGAGAGATAAGGAGAGAGGGAGAGAGGGAGAGAGGGAGAGAAGGAGAGAGGGAGAGTGGGAGAGAGAAGTAGAGAGGGGAGGGGAGAGAGGGAGAGAGAGAGCGAGAGGGGGAGAGAATGAGATAGAGGGAGAGCGGGAGAGAAGGAGAGATAAGGAGAGAGGGAGAGAGGGAGAGAAGGAGAGAGGGAGAGTGGGAGAGAGAAGTAGAGAGGGGGAGGGGGAGAGAGGGAGAGAGAGAGCGAGAGGGGGAGAGAATGAGATAGAGGGAGAGCGGGAGAGAAGGAGAGATAAGGAGAGAGGGAGAGAGGGAGAGAGGGAGAGAAGGAGAGAGGGAGAGAAGGAGAGAGGGAGAGAGTGAGAGGTGGAGAGAGAGGGAGAGCGGGAGAGAAGGAGAGAGAAGGAGAGAGGGAGAGAAGGAGAGAGAGGGAGAGAGAAGGAGAGGGGGGAGAAGGAGAGAAGGAGAGAGAGAGAGAGAGATGGAGAAGGAAAGGTTAGAGGAAGAGGTTAGAGGGTGAGGGAGAGGGTGAGGGTGAGAGGGAGAGAAGGAGAGATGAGAGGGGGGAGAGGGAGATAGGGAGAGAGAGAAAGAGGGAGACAGGGAGACAGGGAGAGAGGGAGAGAGAGGAGAGAGAGGGAGACAGGGAGAGGTTAGAGGGTGAGGGAGTGAGAGTGTATGAGAGGAAGGGTTAGAGAGGGAGAGAGATAGTTGGAGAAATATGAAGAGGGAGAGAATGAGAGAGAGGGAGAAAGAGAGATGAGAGAGGGAAGGAGAGAGGGGGGAGGGAGGTAGAAGGTTAGAGAGCGAGGAGAGAGGGAGAGGGAGGGAGAGAGGGAGAGGTTAGAGGGTGAGGGAGTGAGAGTGTATGAGAGGAAGGGTTAGAGAGGGAGTGAGATAGTTGTAGAAATAGGAAGAGGGAGAGAATAAGAGAGAGAGAGAGGGAGAGCGTGAGAGAGAGGAAGGGAGAAATGTTAAGGCAATTTTCAGAGAAAGAATCCGAGATAAATAAGACGAACGCTAAGAACACATCCCGGAGCAAGCCAGTCGATTGCGCGCGCGATCGGCTGGTCATAGAATATCACACGGGTCTTTCCATTAGAGCAGCGACCTTTCAATAACTGAGGAAAAAATCAACGTACGCTTCTTAAATTCCTTCTTCTCCTTCTCAAACTTTTTCCTCTCCTTCTTCATCTCTTTGAGAATTTGCTGGTGAGCTTTCAGGCTCCTGAATACAGGCTCAACTTCATAAACACATTATTTTTTAAATTTATGTATGCTCTGGAGGAGAAAATAAATAACGCATACTACGTTGTTTAAATTGGTAACTGACTTAGCCAGATCGAACTCCTCAGTCTTCTTTCTCTTGTTTCCATTCGCACCGTTCTCCTCAATCTCCATGTCATCAGTCGACTTCTCCTTCTCCATCTTCTCTCTTTCCATCACTTCCAATCTACAATCAACCCCTTCTCCATCATAATTCCATGCCAATAAGAGTACCTTTCCTTCCCCATCTCTTTCTTCTTCGCTTCTTCCACTATTTTGATTCTTTCATCCTCTTCCTTCTTCATCTCCATTTCTTCCTTTCTCTTTCTCTCTTCTTCCTCAATCTTCTTCCTTTCCTCCTCTCTCTTCTTCGCCAGATCCTCTTCAAACTTCCTCATCGCCTCTGCACGGATCCGGTCCTTAAAAAGAAATTCACGTTGAACTATGAAAAATAAAATGCTTAACCAAAGTAGTTGGTCAATACACAGACTCGCGCTCCATTGCCATTATAATCGTCAATCACAACAATCGAATTAACTTTGATTCTTCAAAGTCGCTCTGCCCACCTCAGCCTCTTGTTCCATTCGTATCTTCAGTTTGAACTCCTCTTCCTCCTTCTTCAGTCTCGCTTCTTCCTCTTCCATCTCTTTCTTTCTCTGCGCCTCCAATAGTCAGGATATATAAATGCATCAAATCGTAAATTGATCGTAAATCGACAATAAAAATCTCTTGAATCATTGGATGTTTTGTTTCACGCGGAAGTGGAGAGTGGAATGGTATACATATCTTCTGTCTCACCCCACCCCCCCCCCCCCTTAGCTAGATCAGTTCTCGTACCTCTTCCATCTCCCTCAATCTGCGAGTCTCTTCCTCTCTTCTCTTCATCTCCTCTTGCTTTCTCTTCATCTCCATCTCGAATCTCTTCCTCTCTCTCTCCATTTCTTCCTTCTCCTCTGCCAATCTCTGCATCTCCTTATCCATTTCTTCCTTCTTACGAGCTGTTTCCATCTCTGCATCCTGAACATTCAACACTCCTTTGCAAGTTTCCTACATCCAAGTCCTAGTTCATCCTCCCTTCCCTCGATACCCCGTACCCTTCTCTTCTCCTCGATGAGTCTGCTCTTCTGAGCGAACTTGGCCTCTTCCTCCTCCCTCTCTCTCTTCTTGCTCAGTGCTATCTCTCGAAGGCGTCTCTCTTCCTCTTCCAGTTGCAACTAAACAACAATTAATTAACTTCAAATAACAATTCAATCCGCTCCACTCACTCTTTCCATCTCCTTGATTCTCTTCTCTTCCTCTTGTTTTCTCATCTTCTCCTTCTCATCTCCATTCACAGCCACCTCTTGACTCTTCTTTGCTTCTACTGCAGCAGCCAAACTGAAAGGGAATCGACACATACTCCCCCCTAATTAAATAATATGTAATACGAGTCGTGTTCTTGTAATCCTTGATTCACTCACTCGTTCATCACTTTCTCATTCTCCTTATCCTTGGGACTCTCCATCTCCATGGCAGAGTTGTCCTCCTCGCCACTCGACTCGCTCTGCATCATTCATTTTATTATTCAAGTATTGAATGTAAAGCTTACATCTTCAGTGGAGTCAGCATAGAGATCCTTCTCCTTCTGCTTTCTCTTCTTTCTATCCTTCTTCTCTTTCTTCTCCTTCTTACTCTTCTTCTTTTTCTTCTTCTCATCAGATCTATAATAGCTTGTCATCATACGATCCACTACCGCATGTTCCATCGAACATGTTCAAACCTTCATCCTAAACAACAAATCATCCGTGAGGTAGATCAAACAATCAATCCCTTTCCATTCCTCTTTCGTCGCCTGCCTTTTGGATCAACGGGCACTGGAAGTATCTTTCCCTCTCCTTCTACTTACCCTGCGGCATCCTTCTCTTTCTCCTTTTCTTCCTTCTCCTTTGCTTCTGCAAAATGATCAATTCATGTTTTTTTTCTGTCCTTCTGATCTAAACAATCGAGGAATAAACAGTCATCCCGCAAACTAAATCTCAATCTCACTCACCCCTCTCTGCAGCATCTTTGTCATCGGGAGAATCGCCACCACTCTGCAATATTCCCTTTTTTGCATTCGGAAGAGTAGCAATTACAGTACCAGCACCAGATGTAGATGTATAGTAACCCACAAGTTTCTTCTCTGCATCCTTCTTGAGTGACTTGAGTTGCATTCCCAACAACTTCTTCCTCTTCTCCTCCTGAACTCTCTTCTGCTCAGCCTCATCAACAACGGGAGGCAAGGGAGCAGGGGCGGAAGGCGGATTGAGGGACATGGGGAGGGTGGGACCAGCCTGCAATATCACTCACTCTATACCATCCTTCCCTCTCGACTTACATGGGGGAAGCAGGGCAGTTCGATATCCTCGGGACGAACCGACTTGGACATCTTCAGTTGCTTCATCGTGTCATCCCTCGCTCCATTCAGATATTGGTATGGCTAGAGAGGGACGAATCATTAGGAGGAGTGGGGGATCAGTCTGCTGCTGCAGTTGCAGCACTTACCTCTCCCTCTCAAGAATAAAGGAGAGAGAGAAGGGAGGGGGAAGGGAGGAGGCAAGAGTAGACCATCCTCTATACCCGCCTAAATCACTCATCACTACCGTATCCGTCACCACTCACTCGTCTTACTGTAGTATCGATCGATGCTCCATCTTCTGGCTTCCTCCGAAGAAACACTCTCTCACCACTAGGATATCATGAGTGGGACACGGCATCAAAAGGTTCTTCCTATGTGTCCCACTTACGACACCTCTCCTCTCTCTCACTTACCTTTAGTTGCAGACAGAGGAAGGGGAAGGGGTCACTTACATTTTCGAGTGCAGCATAGTAGGAGTAGGTTCCCCATTGGGCGGCCCATGCTGAGTATTCCTCCTCTGTCATCGGAGTAGTGCCCTCTGGTCCTCCCATGTAGATGTACGGACGGTTGTTCGCATCATACGGTACCTGCAGCAATACCCGATCATTCCCCTCCCTATACTCGCTCCGCCAAGGGGATTCAGTCGTCCTTCATCGATCGATGGGATGGGGTCCGTTGAGGCATTTCCATGGCAACCGGTAGAGGAGAATAGTCGAGAGAGGAGGAGATAGTGTCAACTATGAACGAGAAAGCGAGTATTGAATCGAGAGATCTCACCACGGGATTGCCATAAGAATCGATGGGAACAACGGGATTGCCGTGAATGGTCACAGGAGGCACTGGTTTTCCGTCGGCAGTCTCGGGGAAGATGTAGCCTCCATCCGCGTTCTTGGGGAATACAGGCATTCCTGCAGAGGAAACTATCACCAGAGTCCATCTCTATCTCCTCACCTTTAGTATCGAGAGGGACAACAGGCTTTCCATGAACTCCTGTCGGAAAGACGGGCTTTCCATCCTGCACGGGAACGCATTGCTCATTCGTGCGGGGATCAATAGGGAAGATAGGATGGCCGTCCTTGTTGAAGGGGAATACCTGACAGCATAGTTCATTTAAATAATTTAAATACGTATGGCGTAAATAATTGTAAACAAGAGAATAGAACGAAAACTGACGGGTAGTCCTCTATCGTCCGTCGGAAGGATTGGGTTGCCCTTGGCATCCACTGGGAAGATGGGACGGCCTCTATCGTCGTACTTGATAATTCCACTTGTATCCTGAGATATCGCATCGTGAAACAAGCAATGTTGTAAATACACTAACCTTCGAGGAAGGCTCGGCTGTCTGCTCTTGCTGCTGACCCCAATCGTGAAACTCGAAAGCGCCGGAAACCGGATCCATGATGTACCAATATCCAGCACCATCCTGATATATCAAATTCATGGATGGATGGAGAAACAAAACTTACGACACTCATGTTGTGCGGGCCACACTTGTAATATTTGTAGCCATCAGCCTCCGATTCGAATACTAGCTCGTCGTATTTCGGAGGGTGAGTCTTCGCATCGAAAACTTGGGCTGATGTGTCACCTGCTCCCATGGAATAATCCACGGCGATGTTCATACTGTCATCGTCCTGTAATGACATATTATACACAGTTCTGTACCCCGATTGCAAACACAACGAGATTTCGAAAATTAATACAACATATACTTACGTCGCCAAGCGTGAATTCTCCCGATAACGCGAGAGACATATCTGGCTATGAACTGAAAAGAACGTCCTATTGAACAGTTAATAAGGTGGAAATGAAGAGGGAGAGAGAGAGGGAACACACGTAAACGATGCAGAAACGGGAAAAACGGAGCAGCTGTGCCACGGGAAATGGCTGCGTGGTGGTGTACTTAGAGCGAGAAATGCCAATTTCGAAATATCACTATCAATGCATTGACCAAAAACGTTCCCAGGAATTCCTCAGGGAAAATTCCGCGTGGATAAATTTACTACAGTCTAACTGAGAAAAGCGAAAAATTTTGACGAAGCTATGAACCGATACCCCTGAATTTCACGTTAGTTCGTATTTTTAGAGAAGATTTTCGTTGGTTAGCGAACATTTAGCAGCATTCTTTTCACAGCTCAAGTGACGCTGTCCTTTGCGCGTTTGGTGTACGAACATTTGAGGATCGATGCGCCACGCGCTCTCTCTCTCCATTTGCATCATTGTTTTCGATTTTTTTATATTTTTTATTTCCTTTTTTCCGGGGTATTGTTGGCTATTTGCAGATGTTTTAGATGTTGTTCTCACGTTTATGGCGCGCCTCCCCAAGGCTTTTGGAGAACAGATCGAGAGTTCTGTATAAAAATAAGCTGGAAACCGCTAAGGACTTCTGGAAAGTTTCCGGAGCGAATATCCTCCTCCATGTGGGATTAGCTGTTGTTGTTTTGTAAGTGGTGTCCCGGGTCTAGTCTTGAATTACTCCGTTCAGGGAGTTCGGCTTCCCTACTCCAGAAGTTGTTCATGACCTCAAAAAGATGCTCTCCCCTGACTTCGCACTATACTGCCAACACGGGAATCTTGCGGAGTTCCAGTTGGATCTTACGAATAAGATCCGCGGTGTGCGAGCTGAACAGGCCCTCCTAGATGATCAGAAGTTGTACCGGAAGTCTCCCGGGACTAAAGTCGGCGATCTTGCATAGTTTATTGCTCGATAAATATAGTTTCTATCATCACTTGGTCTGTCCCTAAGTTGGTCATCCATCCAATGCATATATCTGAGTGCGCCGTACATTCGTGATTATTCGTTAGCGCGATGCACGTTTAATCCCTCTAGTATTATCAGATGCAAATTTTCGTCAAAACCCTCACCGGTAAGACCATCACTCTCGAAGTGGAGGCCTCCGACACTATCGAGAACGTCAAGGCCAAGATCCAGGACAAGGAGGGCATCCCCCCTGACCAGCAGAGACTGATCTTCGCTGGTGGGTATTTTTTATCGGTTCAGTAGATCTAAATTCGCGGGGTAGTATTTACTTTCAAAAAATATTTTCCCTTCAGGCAAGCAGCTCGAGGATGGCCGCACCCTCTCCGACTACAACATCCAGAAGGAGTCTACTCTCCATCTCGTGCTCCGTCTGAGAGGAGGAATGCAGATCTTCGTCAAGACCCTCACTGGCAAGACCATCACCCTCGAGGTCGAGGCCTCTGACACCATTGAGAACGTCAAGGCGAAGATCCAGGACAAGGAGGGCATCCCCCCTGACCAGCAGAGACTGATCTTCGCTGGTGGGTATTTTTTATCGGTTCAGTAGATTTAAATTCGCGGGGTAGTATTTACTTTCAAAAAATATTTTCCCTTCAGGCAAGCAGCTCGAGGATGGCCGCACCCTCTCCGACTACAACATCCAGAAGGAGTCTACTCTCCATCTCGTGCTCCGTCTGAGAGGAGGAATGCAGATCTTCGTCAAGACCCTCACTGGCAAGACCATCACCCTCGAGGTCGAGGCCTCTGACACCATTGAGAACGTCAAGGCGAAGATCCAGGACAAGGAGGGCATCCCCCCTGACCAGCAGAGACTGATCTTCGCTGGTGGGTATTTTTTATCGGTTCAGTAGATCTAAATTCGCGGGGTAGTATTTACTTTCAAAAATTATTTTGCTTTCAGGCAAGCAGCTCGAGGATGGCCGCACTCTTTCCGACTACAACATCCAGAAGGAGTCTACTCTCCATCTCGTGCTCCGTCTGAGAGGAGGAAACTAATCTAGTCCCCAGCCTATTTATGATTCATCCATTCCATGTACATGTGTCTCAAACGCTAAATAAATGGATGATGTGAATTAGAGCTTGTTTCTTACAAATGAGGTACACATGATCCTACAAGAATTCCTGGAAGGACAAATTGGACAAAAGCGTTATAAATAATTGGTGCAATAGTGGTGAACTGGAGGATGGAGCCTTCAGGCAGTGCAGGTCCAGTGAAGAGGTATGGAGGTCGATGGTGGATAGATAGGCTCATCCTTTTCTTCTCTAGATCCTTCCCAGTGGGCACACGTGTGGGCGTGCATACAATCAGCAAGCACGTCTGCTTCTTCTGCGGTGTGCCTTTTGATTAACTACCCCTAGGGGCTGATCTCAACTAGCTCTTACTTCTTTGCAGGTGCAACATTCCCCCAATCATCAGACTACCAGAGGTACGTTCCCCTCCTCCCCCTCTCGAGTGATGGATCTCCTTGAGACACATCGTTCACGAGCATCAGATGGCCTCCATAGCTTACCAATTGTACACTGAGGAGCATCCGATTGGGATGAAGGACGATGGGAAGAAGAAGGAGAGGAAAAGGGAGAGGGAGGAAGAGAAGAGAGAGGAGAGGAGAATGGATGAGAATGGAGAGGAGAAGAAGCAGAAGACGGAGACCACTCCTTGTCTCTCCCCCATCCTCTCCCCTACTCGATCTGTCCATGCAGATCCCATCACTTCGCAGCCCTCTTCCTCCTTCACGATGCCCTCTCCCCCTGCCAAGTCCCTCCCTCCTCCTCCTCCCCCTCCTCCCCCTCCACCCCCTCCATCCTTGCTGCCTCCTGGGTCAGTACCTTTTCATCTCCATAGGTGTGGGATACATTGCAATGCTCAGAACAATATGCACTGAGTATGGGAAGGTATGATTAACATGTTGTCATATATTGCGAGATATCGTCTCAGTTTATCATTGCAGTCGATATCCTGCGAACAAGCAACGACAGCTTCAACAGCAGTCGCAGCTGCATCAATCGATTGCAGCTCCAGTGGAGAAACCGAAGAAGGCCAGGGTAGGTCAAGGGGGGAGAAGGGGCAGGGGATGTATGAGCCCGTTGGTTGCAGCAGCCGGTGTTCGTGGAGGGTCCGCCCAGGTCGACGACGATTACGCCGTGTGCTGTCTGCCAGGAACCATTCCGGAATGCCACCGATTTGGTCGTGCACAGTGAGTGGTAGTGATGGTTATTCGGGCGTTGCGGCCCCCTCAACCTTTAATATTTAATATATTGATAGTCAATCTTTAATTTAATAGATCCCCCCCCCCCGCAAAGCCCGAATAGCGAACACTAGGGAGTGGAGAGGAGAGGGGGGAGAAGGAGGGAGTGCATTGCAGACATACGAATGCACGAGGCGATCGTCGCCAAGATAGAGATTACTCATCATTACGGAGACAAGGCAGTCGTCAGTTATCTCTCTCTCTTGGGGGGGGGGGGCAATGTCGCCAGTAGATGAGGCTATTGCTCCCAGCACAGTTTAATGGGGCAATGGTTGCTCGATTGACTTCTAATTCTTTTCAGGACCCTCAGTTGCAGTTCGAGTTCACCCCTGAGTGCGAGCTGTGCGGAATGATCACACCCACATACACCCAGTATGAATCCATTTACAATTATTCCGCATAAGCACGCCACACCTTTTCTGAACCTTCTCCTCGCAAATGAAGTGTATGATATAATGAAATCAGTATTCTGAGCGTATTACGGGCACTATGTACAATAGGATGGTCCGCATCGATGTTCATTTCGAGTGGTTTGATCTGTGCAGATGCTTCGAGCACTCGATCACCTACCACAAGGCGAGTGCCTTCATCAACACTGATGCCTCCTCCGTGACCTACAAGGCAACGGTGAATGGGGAACAGGGCTGGGACAAAACAGTCAACGTGCTATAATTGAGGAGTGAAAATATATGAAAATAGAGCGCTTTCGTTAAGAAAATATTATAGAGTAGAGCGTGACAGTAAATGCACAGCTTTGAAACCCTAAATTGAATCGCTTTACGCAAAATTATGAGCGATTTGTTGTTTTTGTTGTTAACAACAAATCCATAACAATAAATTCTTGCGAACCAGGAATAAAATTGCTCGTTTAAAGCATTTTGTAATGTGTATTGGTCTGTTTTATCATAATTTATAACATGTGGCTTTCGAAAAATATTTTACTCTGTGTTATTGAATGAATTTGTTGTACGAGTCTCGGTAGGGAGGGTTTGCATCGATCGGAGAGAAGGAGTTGTGATAATTATCCTGTAGTGATGGGTTGTATTGGAGAAAGGATGAATGAATAGAAGGGAAGAGAAGAGAAGATTCATTCCTTGCAGACAATTGCTCAACCCAACGACCTCGCTTTCGATGTCCGAATTCGACTGAAGAGAACAGTGACCACCAAAGCCTGATCTACCACAACAATACCGTATGCTTCACTATTTCACATTAATACTATCTGGAAATCACTATTGTTAATCATTCCATAATCTGGACAAATGAATAAACCTTCACTTCATCCGAACATACTCTCAATCGTATAATTGGTGAATAATCTAAGTGCAGACGAAGAGGGCACTCGAAGGAGACTGACAACAATCCCTTCTCCCTTCATTCCCTTCGATCACCTTCCCAATTCCCCTTCCATTTCCCCATTGGTCACTCAGTTGCTCGATGATTCACTTTGAACTCTCTTTATTTTTCATAGACGAGTTGGCGAGAGGGGAGGGGGGGGGGTTATTTCCTCTTCAATCATCCTTCTCCCAGTCATACTTGTCCTCCATTGTCGCTCCAGTGTTCGTTACAGCCTCAATCGATAATTCCTCTCTGAGTGGAGAGTAGATCACTCACAACTTTGAGTAGTTCATAGATGAACGTGTAGTCCACCTGAACAACTAGACGATCGATCTCCCGTCAGACTACCGTATACCTTGCTGTAGTACTGTAGATGGTCGATGTAGTCCATGATCTTGCCCAGTTCTGTCTCGGCTGACTTCAGTCCATCGAAGAGCTTCGCCTGGGAAGGGAGAGATGGAGAAGGGAGGGAAAGATCAAAGATCACCTTCTTGTCGCCCCTTCTGGCGTCTTCCTTGCACTGCATCACAGCCTCCCTCTGCTGGATCCTCTTCCAAGGGAGACCTCGATTGATCTTTGATCTCTGTCTCTTCCCTCTCCTCACCAGATGGTTGGATCACGTCGAGCATGAGGTAGAACCATGATTCGCAGTCGTCCTTCGGACTCAACTCGATGTTACGGTGGCATGCTAGCGAGGCGAACTTCACCGTTCCCTCAATACAGTAGGAGTTCAGTGTGTAGTTCGTTGGGGCGCACCTTGAATCGTGCCTTTTCTCTCGGCGTCTTCAGTACGTTCTCCTTGTTCACGTACTTTCGAGCGATTCCGAAATCGAGTATATACACCTGGGAGGGATACGGTAGGACGGCATTTTGGGGGGTCAGACTCACGACTCGTTTCTTGTCGTCTAATCCACAGGCGTAGTTGGCAGGCTTGAGATCGCGATGGATAAATCCGTGCTTGTGGAGGTCTTGCACTGCCTCGAGACATTGCGAGGAGGCTCCCAGACCAGTGGGCAGGGAGAAGACCTGAGAGTACGGTAGGAGGGAGAGTATGGTAGGAGGGAGAGTACGGTAGGAGGGAGAGTACGGTAGGGAGGAAGTACCTTGTCGGGGCGCTTGTTCTTGAGATCGGCGAGTGACTTCCCAACCAGTTGCATAACGAGGAAGAAGTATGTTTCCTTCTTGCCTGAATGGGTTTACGGTAGATACGAAGGGTCAGATTCCTGATTGACCTCTGTCGATAATGGAGGTGAAGTGGGAGTCTTTCCTCTCAGCAGCCACCAATTTGAGGATGGCAATCTGGAAGGATCTCTCCCCAGGATATGGTATTCTTCCAGTCGGGATACCTCCATCTTCAGCTTCGAGTCCTTTCGCTCCTCCTTCTTCTTCTCCACCTTCATTGCATACAACTTAGTCTTGTCCGACTGTTCGTACACCCTGAGAGTCAGGGTTACTGTAGCACGAGGGTACGGTATTTACTTGTAGACGGCTCCGAAGCCGCCCTCTCCCAGCAACTTCTCCACCACGTACTTCCCGTGAGCGCCCCGGGGTGATCTTTGACCTCCGATATAAGAAGATGATCTAGTACCTCGATGACGTGTCCAGGAGGGAAATGAACGTCGTCCTCCTCTTCACTCATTTCAGGAGGAGACCACTCGGGACGAAGGAGAGAGAAGAGAATGATGAGAGGAGAAGAGAAGTGAGTAGAGGGAAGATGAGACACATTTATGCAAAATTGGATATATTGATTGAAAATCGAATTAATCGCGGAATGATGACGTCAGCGTAAAGATTCCGATTTGATCTTTGAACTCTGAGTTCCTTTACGGTAGATACTTGACGTTCTCCTCTTTTGGAGTGACTGGCATGTGAACTGTTGAAGGAGGTGGCGAGAAGATTGGTCGATTCTTTGCTCCTCCGGAAGATGAATGGAAGGAGGAGGGAGAGAGTACAGTGATGAAGGAACCACCAGATCCTCCCTCTATTCCATTACACTCGAGTCAGGATAGATAACAAAAGAGAAAGAGATTCGCTTGATCTCTTTGCACGGTTGACCTACTGGATAAGCGTCTCCTATTGAACCCCCATCTCCTCCTCCTCCTCTTTCTTCTTCTTTCTCCGTTACCTTGAGATAAACTCGCCTCCTCTCGCCTTCCTCCCAAATCTTGTTCCACTATGCTACACCAGAGGGAGTTTACAGAGGGAAGAAGCTAGGTTCTCCCCTCTTCTAGCTTCCTCTCCCATTCATGGATATGTCCCCTCAGGCTATGACCCTTCTCGACCTTGACCTCATCTAGGGATGGGTGAGAAGAAGTTGGAGTGATAATCTCTCTATCAATTCCTCTCCTAGAAAGGGAAGTCGGGAGGATAGAGGGAGAGAGAGAGAGGGAGAGAGAGTGACTAATCCATGAGGAGAGAGACAGGCTGAACGGACAGTGGAGGGGGAGGGGCGTCCCCTGAGGGGAGGAGTCCCCCCCCCCCTGCTGTCCCTCCCTTCCCTCGCTTCTCTTCACACCACACAGGGATGCGCTTACCATCGTACTCTCTGCTGTTGGCTGCAGCTGCTGCAGTCGTCCTCTCGCAGCAGCAGCATCCTCCCCCTCCAGTCCAACCCATCGAAGCAGATTCCTGCCCGCCCAACACATTCACTTGCAAAGATGGCAGTTGCATCCCCATCGATTGGGTAGGTAGATCATCCCTCCAAGGGGGTTACGGTATCTTTCCAGGTGGGAGACGGAGAACCAGACTGTGATGATCATTCTGACGAGGACACTACTATACCCGTGAGTGATTATCGATCGATGCCTATCGTGTCTTATCGTATCCACTTGCAGCATCCGAATGATGCCAGTTCCCTTCCCACCATCGCACCACTGAACAGCACCGAGGGAGGAGCAGAGGAGAATGCCGAGGTGCTCGATCGATACCGTATCCTCATCTACAATAGTCCTTGCAGTCGATGGAGGACTGTCCTTCCTCTCATCTGGAGCGAATCGATGCGTGCTCTCAGCCGACCTTCGACCTCCTCTCAACCCTGCAAGGATTCGACTTCAATGCCTCATCGATCCTCCCTCAGAGGTAGGTCACTCCTCTCTCCCTCTTCCTCTTCTCTCTTCTTCCATTCACTCACTCTACTCATCCTCCATTTATTCATCATAAATCTGCGAGTGGCCGCTAGACTTCTTCTTCTTTTCATTCCCTTGCCCATCACATCCCTTGTTGTCTCTCTCCTCCCTCCTCTCTCTCATCTCTCAGACCAGTCCTAGTGAAAGTCCCTCCTAGCTACATTCTCAAGAACAGACTATGCGGGGGTCGATCTCGAGGGGAGAGAAGGGGGGGGGGGGGAGAGGGGGGGGAGGGGGATCTGTGAACACATAGCAGCTTGTCATCATCGTATCACTGACTTCTCCTCTCTCTCTCTCTGACCTATCAACCCACTTTCGCCCCCTCTCCATTCCTTTCCTCCATAGTCAGCAGAGGTCAATTGAAATAGGAGAAGAACACTGGTTGTACTAGAATGATCATCCCTCATTTCGCAAAAGGATCAGATGACACTCAAAGAAGCCATTACACTCATCGAAGAGAGAGGGAGAGAATTATATGCGGATGGGACTGAAAGAAACTTCCAAGAGAGGAGACTTCCGAAACAAATCAGTTATCGATTGCAGCGTCGAAATTCTGAAGAGTGGGTGTGCCATCTCGAGCGAGTACGATATCTGCGTGCAAGGAGCCAGTAGCAAGTACGGTAGTCGACTGGAATACGGTAGTCTATCGATCCATTCTCAGATGCCAGCCGGAGCCATCGATTCCCGCGTGGAGAACATCGGAGACGTTCTTCTGCCAGCTGCTGATCCCCTCTGTGAACGAACACTCGACGTGTTTCGCTAAGGAAAGATCAAGCAGATGTCTCATCAAGTGAGTGATCTACCAGTATCGATTCATTCGATCGGAAGTAGCTCTGCCATAATTCTTCCTTACTTTGCTTATCAAATACGTTATCTTATCGCCTTCATTTGTGTCATCCTGACATCTTATCAATGATTCATTGGCTTTTCTCATCTCTTCACCTCTCTTGACGAATGTAGAACAACATGTACTCGTAGTACACTAACTGATTTATGAGTGAGGGAAGGGGGGAGGGAGGGGGGGGGAAGCTGTGGCCTCAATCGCCCTCTCCTTCCTTATCTCCAGTCTCTTTTAGTCAAGAGCCGGCTTTATCAATGGGTGAGTGGATGAGCAGTAGAGAAGGCGAACAGCCGATAGACGAACTGGCAGGGGAAAGTTGCTTTCAAGAGCTGGTGGTGAATCATAGGACGAGAAGGGTCTCGAGGGCAGAAAGGGAAAGTGATGAATATTGAACTGCAGCATTGCTCGTGCCACTTCGACGATGTGCAGACTGGTGGGATCGATTATGACTGACATGGAGTGCCTCCAGAAGACACAGAAGGGATGTTCAGAGGTACGAAGGGATCAAAGATTCGAATAGAAGGAGATTGTCTACTAGTGTAGATAGAGTTGAATCCTGATGAATCTGGGGAGCTCAAATATGATTCTCCTCTTCAGGATGCACTCTCGATGCTGCAGCCAATGCGAGACGAGGCAGAGCAGACGGCGAAGGATCTCAACTGCCCCCTCCCCCAACTGACGGTGATCTCGGAGAAGGAAGCAGCATTCCTAGAGGAGGAGAAGAGGAAGGAACAGGAGAAGAACAAACCAGAGGTAGGGGGATTCCTCCATTCACTCCTTCTTTCCACGGGTGTTCATGATCTGTCCCATCATCGAGAATATACAGACTTTCCCTAAGTGGTCTTCATTGTGCACTCTCGATCTTGTTTTGGCTACTTCGCACGTACAATGGAAAGGAAAGGAAAGGGACTGCTCTTTGGCCAAGTGCCTCGAACGGGAGAATTACTAGCGAAAAAGCAGAGATCAAACTAGGTGCTTAGAAAGAGACTGTGTCTGACCAGAGGAGGAAGGGGTGACTCCCTTCCATTCATCCCCCCTCTGGACAGGATGTGATCACATTCTCAATCTGGGGTCTGCAATGAGGCGTGACCCCCCCCCCCCCCCCCACCCATTCCATCCACTGATCTACCCTTAAAGAGGAGAGAGAGTGGGGAAATTGAGGAGAGCAACCAGGAACTTGGTCATTTATGCATTGCAGATTGAATTCGATGAGGATGGAGAACCGATTGAAGAGCAAACTGAGACCAATTCGACCATTCCCTTCGAGTCCACTCACTCTCTTGAGAACATCACTGATGATACTGAGGAAGAGACCGAGATGCCTGAAGATGAAGAGACGGAGGCTCCCGCAACGAAGACTTCCCCTACCGTATCCTCCGCCTCTCCATCGACTACGTCCACTGTGAAGACGACCCAATCGATCGCCCCCTCGAGTACCGTAACCCCTCGATCGGTGCCTGTGGATGCTCCGAGACCGCCCCTCGGAGATGCGATGAGAACGATGGAGGTACGGTAGACACTCGATTATCGATTGATTGGCTTCATTTGGAAATGAGTAGGTGCGAATAGATGCACTTTTCCCGTTGGAGGCACGAGAGGGGGCGAACTTTCGTTTTCGATGACTCGATAGGTAGAATGAACACACACTTTCACTCATTCCACGAGGGGTCAAAGTGAGAAGGGAAGGGATCGATACAATTAATAATCAGGTGATTGGTCGAGTGTGCTCTACTCCGTACACTGGATCTCCCTGGGAGGACGTCCACTCCCTCCTCTGCTCACAAAAGGAATCCATACAGAAACACACGGAATGTTTCGCTAAAGTCTCCGCCAAGGCACAATGCACACCCGAGGTAGAAGAGATCTTTGATCTTATGAAGAAGAGGATCTTATCCGTCCTTCTTTTAACGAATCTACGGACAACAGAGGCCTTGATCTATAGAGCTATATTCAGAAAATGAACATGCAGTTCGAGATACGCGACTGATAGAGAGATTGACACTATTTGATGATCTCTCAGCTCTCAACGAATTCGTCGTGTACTTCGATGGATGCAGTCAACTCGTTCCTTGACTGCGCCATCGTTCTCATGAATGACCACTGCGATGTAGCAGCACAGAATCTAGTCGTCGATCTGCAGGAGAAGATGAATGACAAGTGAGGGAGGGGAGAGGAAGAGGACGAGCAATTCCTCACGCTACCTAGTCTCTCGAGTATAAACAGAGAAGATATTCATCTCCCTAACAAGAGTACTAGAATGGTCTTTAAGTTATTCATGGTGCCATGCTGACGATTATAATAGGGATTGAAAAGAAATGTGAAATTGGATGTTGTTTTCGAATATTTGAGACTAAATGCGTGAGAAGTATCGTCAATTCTCCATCAAGAAATCGATTTCTTCTCAGAATGATCGAACGTCGTTGCTTCGAGGAGGAGACAGAGGAGAAAGAGGAGAAGAAGAAGGAAGAGGAGGAGAAGGAAGGAGGATTCAGACTACATCCCAAATTGCCTTCTTGCACTGATGATCAAGTGAGAGAACTATCTCATCTTCATTGATGGGCTTCCCCCTTCCAAATGGAGTTCTTTTTGTCCCCTCATCTCTCATCGGATCAGCCCATAGAATAGTCTCATTCGGGGGTTCTTCTATCGGGAGGAGCTCCCTCCTCCCTCCTTCTCCCGTTAGACATTCGAAGAGACCTTGTCCCTATTAGTGTTATCGCATCCGTTCCATCTCCTCCCATTCCTCTCTCACATCCAAGGGGGATATCATATCGGAAATTGTACGAGACACAGAGGGATGAAAGGAGGAGGCAAGAAAGGGAAAGTGACAGGGGGGGAATTCATTAGTCGGGTAGTGGTTGTAAAGATGCCGAGTTATGACTGAATGAGAAAGACTCCGCTGGAAATGATGAGATGAGTCCACTGGGGAGGTCCACTAGAGCAAAAATAGAGGGATTAGGGAAGATGGTACGGAGGGAGTGAATACTTCTCTCCACAGGGGGTAAGAGACACCACCATTCCTCCCATTACTCAATCCATCTATCGAATACGAACCAGAAAGAGAGGAAGGGGGGACTGATCGAATGATTCAGGAGAATGGAGCACTCGCTTGCCTCGTCGAACTTGTGCAAGTGAACAAGGAACTCGCCCTCCTCCAACAGAAGAACTTCCTTCTCGAGGTAGAGATCAAAGATCAATAAAATTGAAGAGTCCACGATAAATGATCGCAAAGATCAGCACTCAGTAGTTATCATGACTCTTTCAGATTTCTCGTGAGAACTCGACGGTGGTCGATTCTATCTGTGGTCTCTACTCTCGCTACGAGAAGTGTCTCTCAGTCTCAGTGTTCTCTCTGAAGGGAGGAGTCAGATGCTCCTTCTCTTCTCCTCTCAATTCACTCGCCAGGTTAGGCCACATCTTCATATTGAATGGTCGGTGAACCACGGGCTAAACGATGGGAATAAAGAGAGTGGAAGTGCACTTAGAGTCTCGATGTCCCTTCTTCCTCTTCCCCTCAATCCGGAACTTGCCCTGTGCCCTCAAGCTCACTCACCTTTCCTCTCCCTGTCTAACTAATTGACTCCATTCTCTCCCAGTCTTCTCTCCTTCTCCATACTCTCTGGCACACGCTGAGGAGAGGGAGGGGCGACAGTGCCAGAGGGGGCAGAGGGTAATAGACCCGTGTCTACCTTTTAGACAGGAGGAAGACACGGAATGGGGAGAACAAAAAGAAGGACAGGAACTGGGATGAAAGGAGGGGGCTGCCAATACAATTCCCTATTGATTCATTTATGATCGTGAAAGTGAACATCTCCAGAATCGTGCAGAAGACTTAAAGAGTTTTCTGGTTGCAGGATTGGTCTGTCTCCGATCTGCGCTCCCTCGACTCGTTCCCTCCTCTCTTCTCACACTGATTGTCTCTCTCGGATTGCCTCTCACTCCACTGACAACCACTGTCAATCTGCACTCGCCTCTCTAGGGAACACAGTCCAGGCCATGATTCAGGTGAGACAAGCATCTATGAGACACCGAAGTCATCAATAATACAGTCAATAACTGGTCCTTGATGCCTTTCGGTATCTCAACTGCATGATTCAGGGTGCCCATGGAGAGGCTCTCCTCTGCAAGTCATTCTACCTCATCCGACAGACATTCGAGTGTGGAAGGACTCAGGTTGAGCAGTCCTGTGACCAGGAGGCACTCATGGATCTGACCCAACTCAAGGACGAGGTATAAGGTACCACTAGGGCTTACGGTAATGGTAGTCTCCCAGATGACTCTTCTCGGCGAGGAGGAGGGATGTCCTACTACTCCCCCTGCTAATCTGGACCAACTGATAGCTGAGTCGTTCACTCGAGCTCCCATCGTCGCTCCTCGAATTGCTCCCGTCCGTCCTCCTCCCGTTCCCGTCCATCCCTCTCCCTCCCCTTCCTCCTCTCCTGCTCTCAATGTCTCTGGTCATCATCCTCAGACAGTGCAACCCGTGCTGCAGCCAGTCTGCGACCAGAAGCAGCAGCAGAGGTCAGAGAGAGAACAAAAAGATCAAAGATCAATCGTTTCTGCAGATTCCAAGAGTGCGTCGCTCCTCTTACTGCGTATCAGCCCCATCCTCTCATCGTGATTAGACAGCCAAGACTCATCGATGAAGCATGCGTCAAGTTCAAGCAGTTCAAGGTACGGTAGAAAGGACATGATGATCGATTTATGACACTCTGAAGCATCATTTTTTAAACTTGGAAACATAAATGAGTCGAAGTGAATCCTTGAATTGCAGGAGTGCGCATCCACCGTTGCCTGTCGTCCGATGTGGTCTCGTGGAATGACTGCCATGTTCGAATTTGCCTGCGAAGAGGCTCTCGAAGAGTACAAGGAGGTACGGTAGAGATCCACTATCGATTTTCCGCTTTTGTGTCATTGTTGCATCCAAATAGGGGGGTATTAGCCACCCGTTGGCGGTGCCTTACAAAGAGAAGGAAAGGTGACCATAATTGGGAGGAGAAGGGGGAGCAAGTGGAGAAAAAGGAGAGAAGGGGAGGAATTATCCAGATCCCATTCAATGACCACACACTGAGGGTTTGGTTTTGAGAAGAGGGAGTGCAGATGAAGTTGGATACAAAACAAAATAGTAAAATGGAAAAAAAACGACAATGCATAAATTTATTTGTTTTGAAGATCCGTGGTTGCATTCGGAAGTTGGCAGGAGAGGACACAGTGAGAGACTGTGTTGCCACCTTTTCGCGAGGTATCGATCCATTCCCATCCAGCATACGGTAGTCTTCCGTTCAGGAGCCCCTCAACAGGCTTGTTTCTCTGCCAATTCCCTTCTCTCGTGCGCCATTCCCTCCATCTCCTCTTCCTGTGGAGATAAGGCAGTCGAATTCACCCAGAAGTGAGAGGGTTACGATAGATCGACTATTGATTGAGTACTGTTATTCGGAAAATAATCGATATTCAGGTACATCACCAAGTTCGCGCAGGCAATCGACTCGAGATGCAAACTGGGCGGAGACATTCCCAGTACGAAGCTTTATCTTTTCGGGAAAAAACGTAGAAAAAATAAATGTGGTAGCCAATAGCACTTCGCATCTCAATTATTTCCATTCTTTCCCTGTCAATTATGAAATAATTTCGTTGTCTCCGATGCACTTCCACTCGCTCTTTCCTTTCAGTCGGCAAGGTCATCGGAGTGGGATGCTCCATCGAAGAGGACGCCGTCATCGAACACTGCGCTGCCCCTCTCAACGACATCGGCAACCGACTCGATGAAATGTTCCAGGTATACGGTAGTGAGAGAGACGATCGATAACTGATCGATGGTTGCAGGGAGGACTACAAGCACTCATCAAGAACGCTAACACCCTCGCTCCTGTATTCGCAGGAGGATGCAATCTCACCGCTGAATTCCAGGCTTGCGCTGCTGGTGAGAGGAGGCGATTATCGATTGAGCCATACTGTATTATCCAATCAGCCAGTTTCAATGCAAGAAAATGAGTAGGGATAAGGTGTTCCATCCTCAGGGATTCTCTCGTCTCCCTACCCTTGCATCGTCTCATCGTGCATGGTTCGAGCAGGAGAGGAGATCTGCTCCTCCCCCGATCCTGTCGCTGCCATTGATGCCAATCTCTCCTGCGTGTTCTCACAGGTCAGAATACTTATGAATCACGAGATAGCTGAGGAGAGAGTAGAAATAGGAGGTATGAATAGAGTGAAGAGAAGGAAAGAGTGTATGTGCAGGTGCAAGAGCCTTCCTTCGCCAAGTGCATCCGATCGACTCTCTCCACCATCAAGCAGTTCAGTCTCAACTCATTCAAGGTTTCTTTCACAGATATTCTGAACATTAATCATCAACAGCAGCATGAGAAAGAGTGACTTGATTAAGGAATGAATTTTCATTGATCGAAAAAGAAGGAAAGATAGAAAGGCATTAAAATGGCAGGCGATGCTGCCCAAGTTCGTAGACTGCGTGGAGGAACTCGTGAAGGTGAAGTGTGGAGAGACTCCCATCAAGGTCAGTGACCTACCAGAATTATCGTTCTGAAGACAACACCCACTCTCTTTGTCCATTGATCGATCGACTCACTCAGATCCTTCGTGCCATTTCCTCTCGCGAGGTCTGTCCCATGGTCTCCGCCAGCAAGAGAATCGTGCCCATCGCATCTGTCCAGGTGAACCAAAGATCAACACTCAAACTCTTGGAAATCTGTTTTCGGAGAAGTATGCAGAATTTGAGTGACACTGTTAGTAAAGCAGTGAATGAGGGCAAGAATTGAGATCAAAGCTCACTTTTCCCTTGGCAGGCCTCTGCTCCTAAGAAGCCTTCGTGTGATGCAGAGATGAAGCAGAAGTACAGAGACTGCGGAAAATCCTTCTACTCCAAGTACAGAATGCTGCCAGTCTCCATCCTCAACAGTGGAGAACACATGGAAGAGGTACGATTACCCTCGCATTTCGAATCTTTGCGCCTACTCAGTGTTCGGATCCCTGTCAAACAGAGAAAATCTTGTTGCACATACAAGTAGACCTATTCTGCCAATTTATAATCACTGTTCACTGCAGTTCTGCTCTACTCTGGAGACGATGGACACGTGTTCGATCTCTTCTCGTTTGTGTGCCTCTCAGGAGGAATTGGCCCTCAAGAAGTTGGGAGAGCATCTCTGCTCTGCCAGGAAAACATTCGACGACCACAAGATCTGTCTCAAGAAGACTGCCGAGAAACAAGAGGTAGAGAGAGAAAGAGTGCACTCATCGAACTGTCGATTACTAGTTACTAGGTGATAGCGAGATTCATCTGATATCAACTGGAGTGAACGTAATTGATCCCCTCCCAGTATCTCACTTTCTCTCTCCAGGTGGCCTCGTGTCTCTCCGAGTTCCTCACTTCGACTGCTCCTTCCTCCAGATGCGCTGCCCTTCAGTCTGCCTCCAAGTGCATGGCCGAGCAGGTGCCCTACTCCTACAACTCCCTGAGTACCGTACTCATTCCCAGATCCGCCAATCGTGTGGTGAGGTCACGCTACAGTACTCCTTCGAAGCGATGAATGTATACGCCTCTGCTGCCTACGATAAGTGCCAGGTATAAATTGAACTTCAGGAAACACGCTGATTCCATGAATTCAGATCTCTGTTCCGACAGTCTCTCTGTCGACTGAGTGTTCTGAGGCTGATCTAATCGAGTTCCTCACTTGCGAGTCCCACATCGACGTCTTCTCTCCTCGCCCCATCGCTGTCATCGCCAATGCCTCGTCGTTGTCGACCTTCTGCGAAGCGAGTCAGTCATCTTTCATCCCCCTTCACCTCAGTCTGATTTATGACGAGAATGAGATTGGTACAATGATTTAGTTTCACTAAACGCAGAACGTTATGACGAAGAGTAGATAGCTAGCCTACCTCTCTTGATGGAGAATCACCTCGTTGTCTTCAGTCGAGACAGCGTATCGTCCTTGTCTCGAGGGAATGAAGTGCAAATTCGAGCCAGTCTCCACTGCCAACATCAACCTCTACACTGCAATCTGCCAGGAACAAGTGACAAGGAGGGATCACTCACGATTCGGACAGGTACAGTACTCCATCGAGAGATACGGTAGACGAGTGATATCGATTGAAGTGCCTGGCTGACTACACTAACACGAAGGAAGGAAGAGGATGCATCGCTCCTCTCACTTCTCTCGATCTGCTCAATAACGAGAACAGGGCCAAGGTCTGCTCCACGTGAGTGCATTTTAATTATTGATTGGCTGATAATAATGGATCAATCGATAATGGCCTCTCATTGCAGAGTCTCCTCAGTGCTCTCGTGCGCCTCTTCGACCATCGAGAAATCGTGTGGCTACGAGTCGATCCTCCATCTTTACTCTCTCTATTCTGACTTCGCCTCTCACTTCGATTCCCATTGCGCATTCGAAGTACCCCAAGGTGAGTGAGGAGAATGAGCAAGGAAGAAGATGAATGGACTTCTCTCTCACGATCCCCCTTGATACAAGTAGAATCTCTTTTCTTCTTCAGAGACGACAACTCTGGCGGAGTCAAAGGACAAGGAAGTGAGTGAAGTGGAGGAGAAGGACGAACCAGTCACTACTCCCTCCACTACCCAATCACCCCCTACCACCACCACTCCTGAGGAGACTACCACCACGGAGAGGAGCCATACCAGAGACTTAAGGACGCAAGGTAGGAAGGGATACAGTAGGAGGGAGTACGGTAGTAACTGATCGATTGCAGGTTCGTCCTCAGCATCGATTGGATTATCCCTCCTTCTCTTGGTCATCTCTCGATTCATCTAATGACACATCGTCGACTCTCTTTGAATCTCTTCTCTTCTCATCTCAATACCGGTGTCCTCCTCTCTTTCTTCCCTCTTCGCTCAATCCAATCCCCTCTTCGTGCTATAATCATAATCAATACGCAGATGGGTAAGTTTACTGTATTATCTTCCCTACCGTACCCTCTTGAACGACCCCTGCCATTGATTGAATGAGCAGTCTCTGGGTCTGTTATCTTTCTTCTTCTTCCACTCCTGCCAAAAACCCCCGAGATCGTGAGATCATTCCAATTTGATTGCTCATGTTTGTATCATAGAAGAAATAATAATAAATGATTATGAATCAATTCAACAGTGGGGGAAGAAACAATGAGGGGAAGGATGAGTCTCTGTGCTACACGGTACTCTTCAGTCGAGTGATCATTCATTCTGTAGGTAGACACCACAAGCTCCGCCCACTCGGCTCGGACAGTTCTCCTCTCTAAAGCGAGATTTGAGGAGCACATGCGTAATTTGCGACCAAAACGGTCGACCAAAAAAGAATTCGATAGCTTTCCCCGAGACAAATCGAGTGGTTGGTCGACGAACTAGGTCTGACTCCTCTAAGTAGGTCAAAATTGAAAAAATAAGGTTAAAATGCCGTTTATACGAAAAATTATAAGTTCGTCGGGCAATATTCATATTTAATGGTCTCATATCAGTCCAAAACGCGAAAGCAAACGAAGATTTATACTTTCGTTTAATTGTGCTCCTCATTTGAATTTTTTTGAAGCTCCGGGAGAAATTACGTTAATTCCTAAGGAAGTTGCGCTATTATACCGTCGAGGAGGCATTGAACAGATACTGTCGGAACGATATATTCGGCTGCCTGTTTTATCGATTTATAGATTTTTATCGCGTTTTCATCGATTATTTTATGTATTTTCTTGCTTGTTCCTAGTCTACGTGAACTGGTCTATCATTGTTCCCGTTTTGGTGCGGTTTCGATGCGTTCAACACTTATAATTGGTAGGATTAGCCGGCCTGATCCGTTTTTCGCTCCATCTCTAACGCGTAAGTAAGTATTGCTGTGATTATTGATTACTCTTCTTAGCTAACCTTTATGTTTTGCTATCAGTTACCTCTGTTCATGCACTCTAACGAGTTGTATACATCCGTGATGCTTTGGTTCGTCCAATTCGTTAGATTTTTCGCCGCTTTTAGTTATTTTCCTAGTCGTATTTCTTATTTGTACGATTAAATTGGTAGGTATTTATATGGAGATAGTGGTTTCCATGTGCGCATTGTTTCTAAATTGTAAAATCTACTTTTTCAGAGCCAGAGCATCGATTGGAAGAAGACGTGAGAGAGGATGGAGTCGTCTCTTCGATCTTCACGAGAGGTGAGACCAGTTTGGTCACCTCCATTTCCCCTAATTTCCTTCGACCACCCCCCCCCCCTTTCCCAGTTAGAGTCCTCCCTAAATGATTATTGTTCGACTTGCTCGAAAATCTTCTCTGATCCACTTGCCCACCAATTTAAACTTTCTTTGTCAGCCTGCATAGTCATTGCATTTCTTATTGTCATATTATTCTGAGTATATCAGATATTTTTATTCCAAAGTATTCAATAGATTTATTTATGACTAATTATTGTAAATTTGTTTCTTATTCTCAGAAATTTTATATTCTGTCGATCTTTGTTCTTGTGCTCAGCACGAATGTTTCCCTCGTAGGTGCTTGCCATTTCGTCTGGTTGTTTTCCGTCTGTATTTTCTCCTCCCCTACCCTCTTCTATCTTTTTATCTATCTCGGCCTTCTCTGACCACTTACAGTATCCACCTACCGTATCCATACCCTGTTCCCTAGTTTCCATGTCTTTCTGAGAATTAAATGGTCTGCTGGCACCATTCACTCGCTTTCTTATTTTATTGTGCTAATTTCTGTTGTTTTGCGCGTGAATTGTGGCCCTAATCGATAAATGTGATGTTTTTTACTTGAATGCTCCTACAATACACACAAAAGCATCGGGGGATATCTTAAGCGAAGATTAGAACGGTATTTCACTTATTTGTATAGCGAAATCGGCGGAATAATGGAGGGGGGTGCGACAAAGGGGAGAGGAGAAGAGAGGAGAGATTGACTCCGCCCACTTTTCCTCTCGTCTCGCCTTTCCCCCCTCTCCCGTTGTGCTCGTCGCGCGTGCTTCTCGAGCTGTATCTCGCTTTAGAGATGAGATATCGATCTAATTCCAAAAGGAGGATGTTATTGAGACCCTATGGGACTGTTTTAACCAACTTTTGTCCAGATTCCGAAACATCGGCTATCCACGTTGTGGACCCTATCTGTAGGAGTGTTGGCTATGCTCAGTCTATTGAGGGGAACCAGTTGAGGAGCATCCACTCGTGGCGTGCAGCAATGAGAAGGAAGGGAGTTCACTCGGAGTCGATAGGGGGCTGAATGATCTTTGAACTCTCATATCTCCATGATCACTCACATCAATGGAGTTCTTGTAGACGAAGGAGAAGAAAGCAGCTAGCATGGCTATGTTCACACCCTGGAAAAGTGATGGGAGAATGAACTCACTTATGTCAAAACTATTCTTTACTATAACATATGCCATAGAAAAGTGACCTGGAAGATGAGGACGATGAGGACTTCAACTCGATTGAAGAGACGACGCCATTCCTTGGCCATCTGAAGAGAGGAATGAGGAGGAGGGAAGGGAAGGGGAAGTACTCACCCACTTCTTCTCCTTCTCCTTCTCTCTCATTCCTTCCACTCTCGTCTGCAGTACAATGTACTCCCTGATCATCGAGCAAAGCACTGCCATCTGTCCATTCTCATGAGGACTGAAAGGGAGAATGCTCTTTGATCTTTAGTCTCTGATCTCTGACGTCTTCGTCTTCTCGGGGATCTTCTCCGTCTCGTACACTTCTCTCTTCTCCCTCAACTCCCTTCGTTTGGCGCACACGAGGGAGTAGAAGTATCGATTGGGATAGGAGGTCGCCTGGAAAGAATTCAAGCATTCTTCTCAATAGGATGCTACATTTTCGAATGCAATTGCCCACTTCATTCAATGAAAAATAAGAAAAGGTCTAACATTTCTGCACGTGTGTTCGATGACGAGAGAGAGGACGACGGCGACGATGATGGAGACAGAAGCGACGAACATACACAGGAGGAGGTAGTATCCTGCAGAGATCAAAGATCACTCTCACTCTGGCCTCACTCTACTCCACTCCCTTCCCTCCTCTCCAGAGATCGAGGGATAGTAGTTAGTCATGGGTATACAATGGAAGGAAGAGATGAGGCATAATTGGAGGAAAGACCAGAGAATTATGAGAAGGATAGAGATGGGAAGGAGGAAGTAGAGAGAGAAGATAGTGACGCCAATCACTACTCTCTTCTATGTAGATCTCTTCGAAGGGAAAGCACGCTTCATTTGACGAATTCATACTCAAGAGAAGAAGAACTAGAAGAGATTCGAGGTAGAACGACATCCTCCTCCTTACCCATGAGAGTGAGAGAGTTACTCTTCGGCAGTGACTCAGCCACGATTCCCAACATCACAGACAGCGCCAGGAGAGAAGTGAGGCCGATACCAATCTGAAGAGATGATATATCAACGATCATTCAATTGACTCCGCCCACTATCTCAGTCGTTCCAGCTGCAGTGAAAATGCCAGCGACAGTGAGAACCGAGAGGAGGAAAGTGGGAAGAACGATCACGATGATGTAGTAGACGTAGTTACGACGGATCTTCACGTGGTACCGAACCTGAGAACCACTAACATGCCATGGTACCAGAACCATGAAGTGGTGGTACCAGTCGTCCACAAACCCAGACCCACATCAAACTTGGTGTCTTCGAATTCCGTATAGGAAGCAACGTCGATGAGGGCTCCAATCTGCGTCCACTCCGCGTTTCCCTGAGGGATACGGTAGATGGCGTACTGTAGATGTACTTACGAAGACTGAGTTGGTCCTTCCTGCGACAGCATTCATTTCCTCGACCCTTAGGACTGGCGAAGTGGCGAAGATAGTGCACGTCTGAGTGTCGAAGGGAAAGAAGTCGACTCTGAGGGAGAATTAGCATCGAGTTGCTTCTGGTCATTCCCAATCCCTCCCCCTTCTATTCCTCATCCAGTTCTCACTTGAGTCTGCACGTGGTCGTTAATGACATGGGCACATTCCAGAAGACTCTTCCCGTGTTGTCCACCTGATTATCGATTGATTGTCCGGAAGACGCTCGTGATCTACCTTGACGTTCCTCACTTTGTCCATCATCAGCACCTCGATCTCGATGCTGCAAAGGGAAGAGTTGAGATGTACCATCCTCTCGCCTCACATTGTCTTCTATAGAGACAGAGAAATGCGTAGGGTTATTTCTTCTAACTTCTTCGATCTCACTAGTAAAGTAAACCCTCTTCTGCAGGATCATCGTGTTTCACTAACTCGGGGGGGGGGGGGGGGGGGGGAGGATGATTACAAATGGGAGCAAACAAGCAGGAATGCGTCACTTGCTAATAAGTTGTCAATTTCCTTCTCTTTCCAGTCAGAGTGAGAGTCGAAGGAGACTAAGTTTGCCCGAAAGGACTCATCCTAATGATTTTTTGTTAGCTTGCTAACTAAAGGTAATTAAGGGAATGTTCTCCTATTCGCTGTTCCTCACACTCAAGATAAAACACTCTCTACCAGCGTAAGAACTCAGATCGAAGATCAGTAAAAACAGAAAGAATTTTGCACATCTATCTATGAATCGGAAATGAAGAAGCTTAGAAAGAGATGAAGATGATCGTACGCGTTGTAGATGACAGTAGGTGGTAGCCAGACGTCGTCCTCAGGCACGACGATAGTCGTCTTGTTCCCGAAGAGGGAAGGATCCCATCTCAATCGAGGATCGATCCAAGTCTTCATGTCGGAAACCACGAATTGAGCCAGATGTTCGTTCTCCTTCTGACAAGTTTTCCTTCTGACTTCTCCTTCGTTGTGAGATGAAACAAGAACATTTCAATCACTCGAGATGTAAGAACAGTCAAGTGGACAGTTTGAAGCGACACAGTTCTCAGTTTCGTCATCCATTCTCCAGTTCCTCTAGCTTCTCTCTCGTACCACATCGATGAGCATCATGAGGGGCATATTCATGATGACGTGTGTAGTACTTCCCGCATTAGGAACGATCTTCTTGTTGTACGATGAGAAGATCTCCTTCATTATCGATTCCGTGTATCTCTCCTCTGAAGGAGTACTGTTGATGGGTGATTATCGATTGATTGGCTTACGAGTGAACGCAGGAAGGATGAGAAGAGCGAGAGATAAGAGAAGGAGCCACTCCATCTAGGAGTATCGGGAGAGGAATGGAAGAGGAGGGAGGAGGGAGAAGAGACTTCTGTTTGACAAGAGCCCCCTCACTTTGAAGTCACCCTTCAGTCTCTGGTAATTTCGAGGAGAGAGGTGAGAACTCGATTGTGAGAGAGGGGATAAGAGGACCTCGAGAGGGGAAGACAGTCCTCTACTCTACAGTAGTTGCAGTGCAGTGGTTGAGACGTGAGAATCTCCCGTGTTTCTTCATCCCTTATGACTGGAAGAGTGGAGTGAATTATCCATTCAGTGGAGAGGGATGAACCGAGCAAACTTCTTTCCTTAGAGGTGAGAACTACCAGGGTACGTGAGAAGTTCAGTGCTAGCTTAATCGATGAAGTGAATAGTCTATCCGTCCTCTCATACGAAGGACTATGAACGAAATTGATAGGGGAACCTTTTTTTCCATTTTGTCTTCTTCTCATAATGTGAAATGACATGTACTCAATATCCTCCATACTCTTCCGTTCTGTGCTCCCTCTCATGAGGTCTGAGTCCCTCTCTCTCATCTGCTCCTTTGCTAATGCGGCACTACGCCGGATGAGAACCTTCGGATGAGAACCCACAGGAAGAGAACTGAAAAATCGATCCTTCTGTAGAACTTTCACAGAATCATTTTTGACACCTTGGGAGCCTACAGTGAACATCCTGGAGAAGTGTCATTTTTTTAGTTCTCATCCGGTGGGTTCTCATCCAACGGTTCTCATCCGGCCTATTGTCGCTAATGCGCTTCCTATCAATCATCCGATTTCCAAATAGAAGAAAACGAATTGATGAAGAAGAGGAAAGAGATGAACAAATCACATATGAAAATGACGAAAGAGAAGGAGGGGGAGAGAGAACTACAGCTGAAGGGGGAGAATCACGAGAAGGTCAAGATAGTCAGAGGCAGTCAATCAACCACTCCTATATGTACATAATCCATCATTAGGATATGAAAAGGAAGAGGGTAACTGTTGACTATCTTCACCGATAAAACATTCCATGAGTAGGAAATGTTCCATTGACAAGAAAGCGAAGAACAAGAAGAAGTCAGCAGAATGAAAAAGAAGAAGTTCCTTCCCACCTCATCCCCCTCCCCCCATCAATCGATATTTGCCATTAGGCATTGCAAACAAGTGTTTCACTCAAGATTTTTATCGAGGTTACTAAAAGGGAGAGTTTTCATTTTTCTCTTCATTCCTTCGTGTTATTCTTCGATTCCCTGTTCCTCGATGGTTTCTGAATGAATTCTCTCCTCTTCATCCTTCTCCCTCCTCCCACCCTCTCTCCTTCCTCTCTTCTCCCTCCCTTCTCTCCTCCTTCTCACTCTTCTCACCTTGTGTTCAGCTGAACAGTCGTAGTACTGTCTTCTCAGATGGTAGAGGAATCCAATGATTGAGATGTCCGGCTTGTTGCTATTCGTCTGCCGGATCAACTGCTCGAATATCTTCTCATAGGGGAGAAGTCCCAGTCTGCAATCGAGGAATCAGTCACGAGATCAAAGATCAATCCTCACTCAGTGTCCGCCTCGGCCACTAGAGAGAAGAGGTCGCACCAGTCTGTGAAGATGGGCTGAATGCCTGATTGGTCTTTGATCTCTCTCCCCTCACTTACCCCTCCCTTGTCCGTGATGGTCTTAGTGACCATTGCAACTCTCTTCGCATTATTAGATTCCTTCTGATTGACTCCTGAATAGAGATCTCATTCCTTCTTTCCACTCAAGGGAACTAACCATCCCAAGGGAGGAATCCAAGTAGGAATTCGAGTAGAATAAAGAAGATCGAGTAGGCGTCATCCTTCGGCCCTTGAGAGATGCCCTCCACTACATCGGGAGATCTGAATAGGAGTAGGTGACGGGAGGAGGGAGGGATACTGTAATACCGTACCCGTATCGTGGATTGAAGCAGAATTTGTCACTGAATTGAGCCTTGCGATCTCCTCTGTAGCGAGAAGCCCATGATATATTAGTGACGGCCTTACGAAGAAGAATGAGATTGGTAAAGGGGAAGAATCGAACCACACGATCCGAAATCTCCGAGACGTATCGGAAGAGTAATGCAGAGGGAGGCAATCTGAGTGCGAATCGAGAAGGAGCAACCTGAATAGAATGGGTCTCGAAGGGAAAGAGAGGGGTACGGTACCTCTCTCATCATCCATCCCATTTCATGCAGCAATCGAACTCCCTGTATCGATCGATAATTGAGGGGGTACGATGGATACAGTATACCTTGATCATTCCAATTGCTAGGTAGATCGATAATTGAGGATCGACGAATCGATTGCGAGAGGCAAATCGAACGTCTTCAAGAGTGATCGGCAGTCTAATCAGTTATCGATTTATTACTGTATCCTCGTATCTACCGTACCTCTCAGTGATGTAGAAGGGGCGGGGAGAAGTCAATTTGTGCTCTTTAAATTCGTCATCACATCTCTTTCCCTGAATGGATTCATTATCGATTGATTCTCTTCTTCTTTCTCACGTGGACAAAAAGTCCCTTCAGAGTGCCCACTCCCAATACTTCGATGAAATGACGACGTTGTCTGCAATCGAGTACAGTAACCCCGAGGGTACCGTACCCTCCTACCCTACCTCCAATTGGGATATTCGTCCGACATTGCTAGTAGTAATTTGCATTCTTGAATGAAATCATCTTGATCGATTTCGCTATGAGCGATCTTGAGAATGGCGAGATTGCCGAATGTTGGATGACGCTGAATAAGGGGATACTGTGGGATACTGTAGAGGAGGATACCGTACCCCCTCATCCTTCCCCCAGACTCGAAGTACATCGTAGTCGTGGGAGGTCTGTTCATCTCTCACCGCTCTCATTCCGAGGATACGGTAACGACCCCCGAAGGGTAATTCGATATCTCCTGCCACATTGGCCATAATGGGCTCGCGTTCATTCTGAGGATGGATTACGGTAAGAGGAGGGTACGGTACAACTCACTATCTTTCGCGTAAATAATCCATTCAGTAATTCGAGAAGAGCTGTTTTGGGGGTAAATACGGCCATTGAGCCACAACTGTACGAGACGAAAGAAAGAGATGGGAATGAATGGACGAGAGGAGGAATGGAGAGGGAGAGAGGAGAGGAGGAGGGAGATTAGATGGAGAATATGCTAATTGTATTCGTGCAATTGTCAATAACTTTCTTCTCTCTGTTTCCTCTTACATATCAAATATGTAGGGGAAAAAGGTGCAATTAAGTGATAGTTACGTCTTGCATACCTTACAAAACATAAGACTTAAAAAAATGATTATTATAACTATATAATGTAATCAATAATTACACAACAATATAACAAGAAAATATCAAGGAATGGCAATAATCTACACTGGGGATATCTAAAGATACTTCAGTATCACAGGCTTAGAATTTAAGGAAGTAATGGAACAAGGAAATATTCACATTACTAAAATGATTGGCTAATACTTCTAAAAACAATCACAAGTGTATTGAAAACAGATATCTAGTTCTACTCGATACAACGAAAGATAGAGATCAAATGATAACTGATCGAGATCTTAGTTGAAGCTCATTCCTTCCTCACTCTCTTCTCCAATTGCTTCCTTCTGTCCTCATCCAATCCCTTGAGGTACCTTCAATCACACTCTCATCACTCCACTACCCTCCCCCCCCCTCCCTCTCCCTCTACCGTACTCACTTGAGTGCTCTCTTGGCGGCAGTTGTCTTTGCTATACGGTAGTTCCTTCCCATTCCAGTGAATCTCATCTTCGAGTTTCCACTTCCGATTTCGACCGTCACTCGTACCTTCCCCTTCTCCATTATACGCTCCAGTTTACTGCAATCAGTTATTCCAGGTATTTCAGCCAAGGATTAATTACACTACAAACTCAAGCAATATCGATGGGTTCACTTTAGAGCACAATTGTAAAACTGAACAAAAAACATGGAAGGAATCCCTCGCAGTATGAGCTCTTCTATTCTCAACTCACGAGAACTTGGCCTTGTCGTGTTCCCTCTCGAGTAGTTCCCTCACGGGGGAACGGGGAGGATTCCGACAGCACTCCTCGATTGTCTCCCTCATGAGATGGAAGAAGACTCGCCACACTACATCCAGATCTCCCCCGCAATCCTGAGAGGAGGCATTGGCAGAGGGAACAATACTCCTCCACCCCTTCCTCACCAGATAGATCGCTCCGGCGACGCTCTCGAAGATGTCTCCCATGGCCTTGGGCACTTCCACGTCCTCCTCCTGCCCCTCATCGATCTCATCCTCCGTCGTCACCATGTACATCTGGAGAGAGAGGAGGGGAGAGGAAAGGGAGCAGTAACGGATATTCATTGCATATCAATTGATATCCATATTTATTACAGCTATCATCGCTCAAAATTATTTAACAAGAATTACATGAAATTGTTAACTTGTGTATAAATTGTGTGGACTTTCACGTCGACTGAGAAAAAAACGGAAATTCGAGAAATGTGCCGGCCAAAAAAATTCAGACTCCGATTGGAAATGTCGAGCATACCTCGCAGTGGAAGTTAGCATCGAGGAAATTCCTCTCCTTGCACAATTTTACGAACTTCTCAATCATGAAGTGGAGACCAGGACACATGGCGACGAAGTGCTGAATAGAGAAGATAAACTAGAGGAGGGGGGGGGGGAGAGGAGGACTCGTGTATAGAGGCATCGTAAAGACGAAAAAACAAGGGCAGTCTATACTTCACCTTGTGGAAGTCGTACTTGACTGCGAGAGAAGCGAAGATGGTGTTGTTCACCAGAGCAGATCTGGAAGAGAAGGGATCAGAGTGGAAAGGGGACAGCATCTCACTATACATGCATCCCCATGAAATGGTGATTCCTCTAGAAGTGCGATGCCAATACCTCCCTATCAGTTAACTCCCCCCCCCCCCTCCCCCTTCCCCCCTTACCTCAGATCAGTGAGTACTCCAGGCGAGTACTGCTTCTCGTGTTCATAGAGGAATCGAGTGATCATGTAGTCGAGAACGGCGTCTCCAAGGAATTCCAGTCGCTGAATAGAGACCATAGAGAGAGCAAATTTGGGCACCATTGCTGCTAGCAGCAAGACCCTCCCGGTTTTCGGATAGTGTCCATCATACTTTAGGGTACCAGCTTCTGTATACACTGCCGGTTTTGTGGCTGAACTAGTTGGCACTCTCCCGGATTTAGAAATTCAGCCGCAGTCCCTGCCCATGTATGAGAGAGAGGCACTCCGATGATCGATCAACTCTCCCCCCCTCTCCCCCTTCTCACCTGGTAGCATCCCGTGATCCTGTTCGGGTAATATGAAGCATGAGTGAATGCCTGCAATCGATGGATGCTCACTCGATGTCTCTACTCCTTCCCACCCCCCCCCTTTCAACTCTTTTCTCTCCTCGTACCTGCAGTAGATATGCCTTGTTGTTGAATCTGTATCCGATCTTCTCTTCCAGTTGAGCCAATTGGAACTTGGCGAAGAACTCAGTGAGAGTCTCCTCTGCCTTATTCGGCTACAATTATAAGCCGAATAAGGCAGAGAATAAGGTAAAAATATTATAAATACTATAATATTTTTAAAGTATTTATTTGGTGATAAGATATCTTCAACAAACCAATAGGACATTTCGAACAATTTTCGCGAGCACGCACACCACTTTGGAAGCTATTGTCTCATGATTTAAATTTTTCTATATTTTTTATCAATTAAGTTGTAAACAAAGATGAATAATCTAAAATCAGTTTAATTCCCAATAAATTAAATTTGAAGTGAAATTGTGCGAAATGTTCTAGTTCTAAAAGTTGTCTTATCACATATTTATTAGGTTGGAACATAAGTTCTGTCCGATTTCGTGAACGACGTTTGAGCTCGCGTAAAATGCTCATCTCAAATCACATTGGGCTAACTCAGTAGCATAATTAGATGGAAGACTTGAACATTCCGTACATCTGATCAGATAAAATAAGCGGCTCAGGGTATACGAGAAAATGATGATTGTCATCAAACCAAGTTTCAGATTTTTTTTTCAAAAGTGTTTGGATCACTATTTTGAAGAAGAGAAAAATCGTGGGGCAACTTCACATATATTATTGAGAAGGCCATGTCTAGTACTTTCTAAACCTGCGTTGAATGGTGGGGTTGATCCATCCCTTCCCCGAATTACATGAGGAACAAAGAGTAAGATGGAGTGATGGAGCTGTTCAATCAATTAGTATTCCTGCCCCGATAATCAAACTGACAGTTCTTAGAATATGGGCGATATAGTGTACTACTATTGCGTCATTCATAAATGAGAAAAGTCTAGCTGAACTGATCTTCATCTTTCTCAAAATTGTGATTTTTCAAAAACATATTATACTTGATAAACATGCAAAATTCCGAATTTTGGTGTCCAGGCTATGATTACTTATTTACCAAAAGTATTTATCACCCAACTTACCCAAGCCACAATGTAATAGGGTAGGGTCAGCTTCAGCATGTAATCACAAAATAACGAGCTGATCAACTGTATGTGAGACAGGAACTGGTAAAATATGTCGATTTTAATGTTTATCATTTTTTAAAAATTTTAAAAATTTTAATGTTGATCATTTTTTAAGTCATCATTTTTTAAAATAAATTTTGGCTTGTGACAGGAGGATCGCACAATTACCTAACTAAAATAATGTGCTGAACAGGGCCCTATCTATACATTTTCAGTATGTTTTAATCTCTAAGTCTCACTATTTGAATGCACGGTAGATAAATTAATCTGAGATCATGTCCAGGACATCAGTATTGGCCAATTGGTGCATTTTTTTCAAATTGGCCTTTGGTGTTAGAATTTATTTTAAGTTGCTGTTGTAATACACAACCATGGTACTTTCCAAAAATATAATACGGTTGGCACTATCTCTCAGACCGATAGATTGGAACTCGGAGAAATTAATAGCCCAGTTACCTATTACGGTGACTTTTGCCTCGCACTGCGACCACAATCCCGATGTTATAGAGCTGTACAAACGTGCGCTATATAGAGTGTTGAATCACTTATTGTTTGAGAACAACCATTTGAAAATAGGTCGAAAAGGAAGGATATTGAATATAATAAAACGAAAATATTGAAATCGGACAGAACTTTTGTTCCAACCTGATATTTCATCCCTTCAGATGGAATAAGCACACTTTTTGTATTTGACTAGGCATTGTTTATTACCACAACTTATTTCACTCGATATTCATTCTAGAATGGTAAGTCAGAGAGGCTAACTCACGTAGGCCTTCGTGTCCACGTAGTGCAGAAGGGGATCAGTCATGGGGGTCTGCTCAGTCATCACCTTGAGTCCCAGCCATTTCATCATCTGGAGATTAGTACATCCATCGTCAGGGTTTTCATCCTTGGGCACAAAGAGTGATTGCTATTTTGATTCCGATTCTACTGTAGTGAAATTTCGAGCGAATAGTGAACAAATTTAATTACCATACTCCTCCGTCATTCAGGAAAGCAAAGAATCATTGAGAACCTGATCATCTCCCCTCTCACCTGGAGTGTCATCTGTGGCCCGAGTGAGAGTAGATGAGCCCCGATGAGTGCTTCTACCGAATCAGCAATGCACTTATCGGAGATGTACTGTTGAGTGAGAAGATTGTAGGGTAGGGGGGACAATTCGTCGAGGGCATCAGGAGCAGGCTGAAATTATTCACTATAAGATAGAAAGAGTGTGCAAACTCATGGTTGATCTAATCTCTTGATCTAGCTCACCTTGGTGAGATTGATGGTCTCCACTCCATTCTCGAATGAATTCTCTTGTCGTTCGTCCCATCCTGTCGTCGGCAGAGTCTGACCATCAATTTAAGAGGTTAATTAATCGTAAATCCGTAAACATCAAATAGTGCTTGTGTCCAAGGAATCATACGGATCCTAAAAGCCCCACGTTCACTCGATGGATCACAACTACTTGTTCCACTCCTATCTTCACCCCCCCCCCTCCCCCTCCCCCCTCACCTCTCTCGGTATCTCCTCTCCATTCAACATCTTCTCCATCATCTCGTCTTTCTCCTCTGCATCATCATTGTTCGGCGCCTTGAAGTTGATAGCTGGCACGTAGCTGTCAATCGATTGATCAACCATCGTAATCCGGATATCCATTTCCGGCACTTCTCTAGTTTAGGGGGTAACTCCGCCCACTTTCCCTCTGCGTCTCTGATACCCTGCCTCTCCCTTCCTACCCGCCTGTAAACAACTACTCACGCGCTCTAGTAAACAACTTGCTTACATGGCGAGAACATTGTCTATACAGTACGCATACCTCCTTCCCTATAACGGCGACCCGCGAAGCGGGGAGCCCTGTAAGCAACGATAGGGTCTCCCCGCGAAGCGTTGTGACCCGATCGTTGCTTACCGCTTAGGCTAAAAGCCGGCTTAGGCCGGCGATATACACAAAAGGCTGCGTAGCTCTAGCCCTTTCTGTTCTCCATTACCTGAGTAGGGACACAGGGGTCTGAGTAGGAGGAATGGGCTTACCCCCTAAACTAGAGAAGTCCCCCATTTCCTTCCCCCTGTCCCCCCCCCCTCCAGGATCATCTCTCACCATGGAGGCAGCCATCCATCCTGCACATCGAACTTGCTGCCAATGATGATCGATGGGAGTCCGATCTTCTTCCCCAGTCGATAGAGATTGCAATTGGAGACCTGGAAGAGAGAAGGATCTCTTCCCCTCTCACTAACTACTCCCAGATCCATAGCTGTGCAAGGAGCGTGTGGGGGGGAGTGCTGTCCGCCGGATTGATACCGTATATGGCTACCGTAACCCTCAATTATCGCGAACAAATTTTTTTATAAAAAGTCAAATTACCGTAACCAATCGATAGTACAGTACCCCCAGATACCGTATATCACTACCGTAACCCCGAATATCGCGAACTGACTTTATTTTTAAAAAGTCCTGATACCGTGCTCAATCGATTCTACAGTACCCAATTGACTACCGTAACCCGGTTCCTTGGGTCAGATCCAGTTCCTTGGGTCAAACATTTTTCTAAAAATCCAAAATCGATCCCAAAATTATTTTAAAGTATCCTATCGTATTTCTAATAACTGTGGAGTCAATGTTCAAAATTTTTGGAAAAATGTTTGACCCAAGGAACTGGATCTGACCCAAGGAACCGGGTTACGGTAGTCACTTGGGTACTGTAGAATCGATTGAGCACGGTATCAGGACTTTTTAAAAATAAAGTCAGTTCGCGATATTCGGGGTTACGGTAGTGATATACGGTATCTGGGGGTACTGTACTATCGATTGGTTATGGTAATTTGACTTTTATGAGAGACTTTTTGAGTCAGTGAACATATTTGTGAAGACCCTTGGCAAAGTGCGAAAAATCGAAATCGCCCATAATGTGCCTACATGTAGTACTCGACGAGCATAGCTCGGGTGCCCCATCCCGAGTGTTCTAGATCACTCTCTGCGAAATGGGACAGATTCAAATCTTAACAGTGAAATTTCGAATTTCGCCATTTCGAAACCGATTTGAATGGTTGATGTCTCAAAAAATTGCTAATATTCCATGGATTATATGCACCAAATTCTAGAATGATTGGGCTTCAACTCGTGAAGAAACATCGAAAAAAATTTTTATTTTATTTCTATTTTTTTCAGATGGGTTGGTAGCCATGATTTTTATTGTTTTATTATCTCGAGCTTTATGACGCCGTATTCCTAAGGCTCGAACAAATGCTGGAACATCAATTTTTCAAAAATATGGACTCCGGGGTAGTTTTTCATGCTGATGACAATGACCGGCTTCATTTGACATAATTGACCTCTAATGAAATGTTATGACACCCTTTGAAATAGTGAAATTTCCGGAAATTTTGAACGATCGCGAGATTTCGTTGCTCTATAAACTTGAAAATTGTTTTCCTGGGGTAGTTTTTCATTCTCATCACGGCGGAATACTCAAAATCATCGTTTGAAATTTCCGTCACTTGTTTTCGAACAGATCTATGCTTAAAACTCAAAACTAAACGGCGCGATTTTGTGTGCATGTAGGTTTCCCAGTGCACAGGCCGGATTCCAATTTTTATGCAATTCTAAGTATGGGATTTTGACTTATTATCATTGGAATATTTTCAATCAAAAGTCTTCGCGTTCCTCGAACCACTTGTAGACGAACAAGAGGGTTCGTGTGTTCCTACCCGGTACAACCATTATGGCTCAGTTGGTTGGGCTTGTGCCCTCGACTCGTCTGGTCGAGGGTTCGAGCCCCGCCAGTGTGAATCTTTTGCAACATTTTCTGGAATCCATCCCTATGTTTTTTTAAAATTAAAGTTCATTCGTTCTGAACTTTAGAAAAAATGAAAATAAGAGATGAGTAAAAGTATCAATAACTACTTTTCCTCTCATATTTTGCAACTGATATGATTATGTGTACAGGTCTTCGATTTTTTTTAGTTGTTTTCAAGTTCAGAATACATGGTATTTTATTTTAAAAGAACGAAAAACTATAGGGATGGATTCAAGAAAATTGCAAAAGAACGACGCTGGCGGGAATAGAACCCTCGACCCAACGAGTCGAATCCTGAAGCCTAACCAACTGAGCCATAATGGATGCGTCGGGTGGGAAAATACGAGCCCTCTTGTTCGTCTGCAAGTGGTTCGAGGAACGCGAAGACTTTGAATGGAAAATATTCAAATGATCATAAGTCAAAATCCCATTCTTAGAATTGCACAAAAATTGGAATCCGGCCTGTGCGCTGGTGAATCTACCTACACACAAAATGGCGCCGTTTAGTTTTGGGTTTTAAGCATGGATCCTGTTCGAAAACAAGTGACGGAAATTAAAAACGATGATTTTGAGTATTCCACCGTGAAGAGAATGAAAAACTACCCCAGGAAAACAATTTTCAAGAGTATAGAGCTACGAAATCTCGCGATCGTTCAAAATTTCCGGAAATTTCACTATTTCGAAGGGTGTCATAACACTTCATTGGAGGTCGATTATGCAAAATGAAGTCGGCCATCATTATCAGCATGAAAAACTACCCCTGATATCATATTATTGAAAAATCGCTGTTCCAGAACCTCCCCGAATTGTCTGATCCTTACAAATACGGCGTCTCTTCATTCTGCACACTCTCTCATCGCTCGAGTACGGTAGTTTGACGTGATCACGAAATGATTATATTTCAATATCTCAAAAACCGTATTTTTTATTTTTTTCACATTTTTTCTACTAATAGTATGCATAAAGCTCGAGATAATAAAACAATAAAAATCGTGGCTACCAACCCATCTGAAAAAAATAGAAATAAAATAAAATTTTTTTTCGATGTTTCTTCATGAGTTGAAGCCCAATCATTCTAGAATTTGGTGCATATAATCCATGGAATATTAGCAATTTTTTGAGACTTCAACCATTCAAATCGGTTTCGAAATGGCGAAATTCGAAATTTCACTGTTAAGATTTGAATCTGTCCCATTTCGCAGAGAGTGATCTAGAACACTCGGGATGGGGCACCCGAGCTATGCTCGTCGAGTACTACATGTAGGCACATTATGGGTGATTTCGATTTTTCGCACTTTGCCAAGCACATGTTCACTGACACAAAAAGTCTCTCTTATATAAATAAAAAAGTTAGTTCGCGATAATTGAGGGTTACGGTAGCCATATACGGTATCAATCGATAATGTACTATTTATTGGTTATGGTACTTAGTCTTGACCTACCAATGGCCTTTTATCGATTTTCACCATGACCCCCTTACAAGGTAGGTTGGGGGGGGGGTGCTCTCCGGCGGACAGCACTCCCTCGACCGTGTCGTGCACAGCTATGCCCAGATCCCTTTCTCTTCTTCCAACTTTAGCAATATCTCCCTACTCACTTCGTATTGCTCACATTTTGTATCTGTTTAAACAAGGTCTGATAGTATGAAATGAAAAACATAATTTACGTGACCCTCCATACTCCCCCCCCCCCCCTTCAACCGTACCTCTTTACTCCTCGCGAAAGACAGTTTTCCCTCGTGCAGATCGGGATGGGCGTGATAGAGGAAGTCAGTGACAGTATACTTGAGGAAGGAGTCTCCGATCGTTTCCAGTCTCTCCAGATTCATGCCTGATAGAGGGAGCGAGATGGACGGGTCGGATGAGAAGCGAGGGAGGGGATCACAGTGTATTCAGTCACGACAATATGGTCGTTCACTCGTTCCAATGTCTTATGTGGGGGATGCAATATCCCCCCATCCCCTCTAACTGACCATCATTGGCGTTGCTGGCAGTGATAGCAGAGAGGATGAGAGAAGGAGAGACTCCGAATGGCGCCCCTTCCCCTCCATCTCCCTCTGCCTCCTCCTTCCCTGTGAAGAATCCTCCCGATGCCACCGATCGAGAAGGGTGATGGAAGGAGAAGCGAGGATCCGATAGAGGAGAGACAAGCACTGCTCCCTGTTGACAGAGGAATCATAGATACCCCCTCCCTCCCTCCCTCTTCCCTCGTACCTCCTTGATCTCCCTCTTCGACATGATGAGTGCAGCCTCATGATCCTTCTTCGCCTTCTCTTCCTCTCCTCTCTCCAATTGGGATAATTCCTCATCGATTGTCCCTTCTCTCCTCTCTTCTCTTCTCTTCGAATCTTCTGATCTGGATGGAGGCTCGTCTGCAAATTTACTTTCTCAACAGTTTCGCTTATCGTCTCTTTTACCCAAATCGACCATCTACTAAGCCCCATTCCTAGTGTAGCTTCAATCTCGTTAAAGCATTACTAACAAAGCATGTACGCTTGAAAAAAATTGAAAGACCGTTAGAACCATAGGTGGGCGGTGGTTAAAGCTGGAAATCGAAAACCGGGGGTGTTTAGGGTCAAAAAGGGGAGGGGGGTGATCGTAAATTATCGTTTTTGTGACAAATTTTTTCCAAAAATCGGGGGTGTACAATCCGAAAACCGGGGGTGTTTCACAGCTGGCTTCGATTGTGCCCACCTATGGTTAGAACGGCCACTTTTTCTTCTAGATTTAAACAATGACATACGTTGCTTCATCTGTCTACGTCTCTTGGTTACTGCAACAACAGTTCCTTTCCACTCCATACCCTATTCACTACTCCCTTCTCTTCTCTTCAAGCACCTGCACCACCCCCCCTCCCTCCCTCTCACATGGTTCATTGTCACTGTCGAATGTGATGAGGTCGATTATCTCCTCCTTCTTCCCGTTCTTCTCCCTATCATCGTCCACCTCGATCGGCCCATCCCACAATGCCAGCAACTTAACGGATGAATTGCATCATCAACATTCAATTGACATCACTCCCAGTTACTTATAGTTGTGAGCAACTAGAGCATTCTCTAGCACTGCCCCATTCCCCCCTCTCCTCTGTACCTGCTTGGGGATGTACTTGGTGTCTCCGGGGGCGGTAGTGCTCACAATGTCCATGGGAGTGGAGGGAGGGGAAGTGGAGGGGAGAACCTTCTCGATATCCGCCAGAAGTCCATCCAGATTGATCAGTGACCCTTCCTCTCCCCCATCTATCATCATCTACAATTGTTTGATCAAGTATTGTCCCAATCCCGATTCTCTCAAACGACATTCACTACAAGAGACACAGTTGAAATAATGGAATAATCATACGAAAGGGGCGACGACGATTTCATTGGGCAGATCTCCCCATCCCTGCTCCGTGATCAACTCTGCTCGAGGGGCACCGATCTGTTCTGTAGAGGCAGAGATCATCCCCTCCCCCCCCCCCCTCCGTTCCCTTCCCTCTCCCACTGACTGAGATTATCTCTGATGAGATTGGATCGATCGAAGTAGAGTGCATGTTCATAGTTCTCCTCATCATCAGATAGATCTCCTCCTCTCTGTGGCATCTCCTGTCCTCCGTGCATCCCCACACTATCCTCCAGCCATCCGTCCACCTGCCATACACTCACCACCCGTATGCAATCAGAAGTATTACATCGGCATGCTTAGAGAGAATGAAAATACCCACCTTCTTAATGGCTGCAGTATCAGGCACGAATTCAGCTGCGAGTGCGGGATCCCACACTCCGATCTCGAACTGCTTCTGAAACACAGTCACCCAGTTATGAGTTGCTTATCAACATTTTCATCACAGTATGGTCCTGGACTTTCCATCCCCCCTTCCCTCCTCACCTCACTCTGTCCACTCGCAATGCTGGAAGTTCTCTTCTTCCGATGGCTACTCAATGGGAATTCCATCTCCTTCTCCGTCTTCAGTTGATCCAACTTCGTCACCATCGTCAAGTGACGCTCCTCCTGAGAGAGAGAAACATCTTTGTGACACGGTAGTGATTTCAATTAGAGATCTATCCACTGTCCTATCTCCATTCTTCCTTCTGCTAACAACAGTAACTATTCTCCTCACAGCAGTGGTAGGGTAAGTGAGTGGTTTCCACTGCCATTCCTCGGTGGGCGTGGCCTTTTCCTCCTTCAATCCGATTGCCTCCACCATCACTCGCTGACGAATCTCGTCCGCCACCAGGAGAGCATTCATTCTGCAGTCAACCACTACTTCAAGCGAGAATACTTTTTCTACCATTTGACAGTTGGGAGTCTCTTGGGAAGAAAAAATAGTTTAGAAATTAAATTTAAATCCTGCTTACAATTAGAGTGTTATCAAGTACACCCCCCCCCCCCCCACCACCCCCCTTGACATACCGATAGAAGAAGGAAGGGATGGCAGAGATGGAGTGCCAGAGACGGGCCGATATTGGGTGTCGATCCAACAACTCGGGCACGAAGATCTGCCGTTGCGAGGGAGTCACTGAGGAACGGACTCGATGTCGAGAAGGACGATGACGAGGCAGAAGAAGATTGAGACGACTGAGAAGAGAGAGGGACATCTACTGACTACTGCCACCTAAGGGTGGGTTAGACACATACTGCCAAGTAACCATCTCTGGATAATGAAAGTTATGTGGATGAATAGGGAGACGGAGAGTGCTCACTTTGAGGTGTACTCCACCTCCAGCAGAGCTTGTTCCTGATCGTAGATCTGTAGATGATACTTCTTCTTGAAGTACTCGTTGAAGGTGTTGAATTCCTCGTCAGGGAATGAGGACGAGGGAGACATCTCAGAGAGGATCTGCACAACGATCAGGTGGTAGAAATGGAAGAAATACGGTAATTCGATGGGTCACAACTCACATCGACGACGTAGAAGAATGTGGGCTGCTGGACGTTTCTGTACCACGGCATCACCACACTCTCCTCCCACTCAGATGCAACGAACTTGAATCTGCAACATGCAAAGTGCAGGTAGATCTAATCCCCAAATTCAGGAAGAGAAGAGAGCATTGCAGAGCAATATCCACAATAATATCTATTGTAGTTCAAGATATTAATCGTCTTGTAAGTGAAGACTCACAATTGAGTTCACAATACTGAAGGGAGGGAGTAAAGGGGGCGATCCAACTGACTCTTTCCTCTTCTCCTCAGTGGGTACTCTCGGCATCTCCTCCATGTTGTTCACTACTTCTCTCACGTAGTCCATCTTCAGTCGATACTCCTCACTACCATCCGAACCAGTCACTCAAATTAATTGTCTAGTACAATGTAAATCGATAATTACATTTTTTTCTAATTTTCCAATAGATGTATTCATCTCTCTTCGCAATCCAACTCACTCCTATCGAGAGGCACGACGATGGTCTGAAGGGGCGTGGCCTCATCCAGTCTGAACTCCAGGCAGTCCTTAGCCAGTTGAAGCACCGATCGAAAGATGTAGTGATGGAAGAGTCTGAGAAGGGAGGGGATCAGTGGAGGAGTGGGAGGCTGGGGGGGGGGGGGGGGGTGGGGGTAGAGATTGAGGAGATAATGTTATCTGAAACTCCCGATTCTCCAGTGACTCACATAGGTGGGCGGGGGTTGAAGCTGGAAATCGAAAACCGGGGGCGTTTAGGGTCAAAAGGAGAGGGGGTAATCGTAAATGTTCGTTTTTGCGACAAAGTTTTCCAAAAACCGGGGAGGGGTCCAATCTGAAAACCGGGGGTGTTTCACAGCTGGTTTCGATGGTGCCCACCTATGGTGACTCAAGCAATGGTTGCAATCAACCATTACACAGCCCTTTCGAACGGTATTTGTATTTGCTGTGGAAAAAATATCACAGTTGTGGCGAGTCAGTGAATTAATGTTAACCTCTCCGGGAGATTTTTGAAGTTATTCCTGATTTTGATCATGTTTTGACTTTGACGATTTTGACAATGTTGGGGTATCTTCTACTACCGAATCTCGATGTAAAAAACAAAAGAACTTTAACTTGAAAATTTTATTTTAAAATTTCAACTCGTTGTCCTGATTCTCTTATGAGTTTTACTCTCCCCGACCTTACCCGATCCCCAAAAGTCCAAAAGTTTAGTACGCTGGGTATTTCTGACACACTTTTTGACCTCTGCGGCCACAGATAAATATCATTTCCGAAAATTCCCGCTCACATTCACTGACACGTGATACATGTGATGTATTGGTAAAATACGCGATGGAAGCGAATGATTGATGACTTACTTGAGATAGGTGAGAGTCTCCTCATCGAGAACGAGCTTCTTGGGGGAGAGGACGATGTTGACTCTGCTCTCTCCCTGTCGGAGGAAGGCAGGGAACGGAGGGATCTGCAAGTCACCACTCTTTTCACCCATAGCACCCAAGACAAAGAAACCATTTTATCACGCCTCTCACGAGAGATTTAGGACAACACGGTGATATCTGAAAAACAATCTGAAAAATCGAATTTTGGTTTTTGTGTGATCCAGGGTAATCCACTCTCCTGAATCCGATTCCGGACAGATCGGCTTCTCATCTTGATCAGCGGCTGCAGCAGCTTGCTGCAGAAATTTCAGACTCTCACTTTGGAGTCCCTGATCATGGGTTCAAAATACTTCATTTAAGCTGAAATTTGGCCTGTAGGCATATACTATTATCTTATTTCAATTTACGGATCGATTTTTGGGTAGATCAAAATTTGACCTCTGAGTAGTTTTTGCTCCATAACTTTAACAGTTCGGAGCGGAAACAAACCAAACTTTTGCATCTTTTAGAGAATTAAATTCTGCATCGACATGATTTTTTTCAGAATTTTCCCATTTTGGTATAAATAGGTTTATAAGCGAAAAACGTGCCGGTTTTCCTCGTATGCTCAGCGTGCAAAGGCGGTAAAGTGTTCCATTTCGAATCGCGTCGACCAGGGTTCGACTCCCGGTCGGGGAAAACTGTTTGAGTGATTTTTTAACCATCATTTCCATTATGTTTATGTATTTCGGTTTGCCTTCTTTTCTTTTTCCGACCTTTCTGAGTTTTCCCCGACCGGGAGTCGAACCCTGGTCGACGCGATTCGAAATGAAACACTTTACCGCCTTTGCACGCTGAGCACATGAGGAAAACCGACACATTTTCACTGTTTTTCGCTTATAAACCTATTTATACCAAATGGGAAAAATCTGAAAAAAAATCATGTCGATGCAGAATTTAATTCTCTAAAAGATGCAAAAGTTTGGTTTGTTTCCGCTCCGAACTGTTAAAGTTATGGAGTAAAAACTGCTCAGAGGTCAAATTTTGATCTACCCAAAAATCGATCAGGAAATTGAAATAAGATAATAATATATGACTACAGGCCAAATTTGCTTAAATGAAATATTTTTAACCCATGATCAGGGACTCCAAAGTGAGAGTCTGAAATTTCTGCAGCAAGCTGCTGCAGCCGCTGATCAAGATGAGAAACCGATCTGTCCGGAACGGTTTCAGGAGATTGGATCACCCAAAAACCAAAATTCGATTTTTCAGATTGTACCAAGGTTGTCCGCATTCTCTCGTGAGAGGCGTGTTATAATCAATTCTCCTTTCCACTTCGAACAGTTATCCTTCGATCGTGCCCACCTTGGGTATTTGCTGCTTTGACAGAAATCCGAAGCACATCTCAGCCATCTTGGGATTCACTATCTGCTTATTCTTCCTCATCTCCTCTGGGGGAAGAGGAACGATGAGATCGATCTCCAGCACGTACAACATCAATTCCTCGTTTGATCGGGGAAGTGCCAACTGGAGGACTGTCGCCGTCTGAAAGAGAGAGAAGATCACGACGAATGGCTGTTGCCCCATCCCTTCCCTCTCATCACTATACTCATTAGGTCGGCAATGTCTGATCAAAGGGACTTCGAAAAAGAGAAGTGCGATCACATCTTCACGTCTCATATTGCAGGTACCTTCTTATCGTATAGTTGTTTCCTCTTCATGCTTCCAACTCTTCCCGAGTAGGCAGGGGAGTACTCATCGGGGTCATCGTCCAGCAGAGAGAGCATCGCCTCCTCCAATCATTCCCCCGCCTCTTCTTCCACTTTCATTCCCTCGTCAGACTATACACTTGTAGTGGCAGAAGTGTCAATTGTAAGTATTCAACGTATTAGGCAAACCATCCAGACCACTTTAAACAATTCTCAACACAAGGAAGCTCGTACCACTTTGCCGACAGGCAACAGATGGTCGTTCAGCTCTCCGCTCTCGTGCAGTTTCTGACACGCCTGCAAACATTAGGTTGTAGTAAAGACGCTAAAGTAAACCACATTGCACCCCCAGTCTTCCTCCTCTAACCTTGAAGGCGACTAGCATTTGAGCCAGCTTCTTGCTTTCCACAGCACTCTTCTCATCCAGAGTGATGGGAGTCTTGAGGGCGGAATTCATGGGGAGCAGTAGCTCAGCCACGTACTTCTTCACTCCGGCCTTTTCCAAGGGGATCAACTTGCACTGGGGGACCAGACGAGTGAACACGTCCGAGGGCAACTTCCCGCAGTACCTGCAGGGGAGGGGGATAAGAGCACTCTAGTGACAGTAACTTAAGAGACCCTCCACGAGAGAACGTAACAACTGTGCAGAGGTCCACGGATGGTCAAAATTCAAATAATTTCCGTACTTTTTTTCTGAAGTGTAGTCTCCGAATGCTGATTGACTTCCGCAATAACTAAGGCTAGGGGTCGATTTTGAAAAAGTTTCAGGTACCTCCCATTTTTGGGGTCGAAAAAGTTGATATCTCAGAATGGCATGGCATATATATTTCCTGACGTATTTTCACCCGTATAAACCGAATTTGTGCATCCCAGTGCGAGAAGTTGTGATTGGAAAAACTTATCCTCGAAAAACCCCCTTTTTCGACTAAATTCTTCCCATTTTCGATGATTTCGAATTTTTTGCGCAGATTTTAAATACGATTTTTAGAATTTACGCATAAAAGTGTACATCATATCAAAAAATCAGAATTTTAAAAATTGAAACTTTTCAGATATTTTGATCCAAAGGTTTTAGAGCAAATTGGCAAATATGACCCAGAGCCGACCGCTAAAATCTCAACGCTAATGTCTGTATTGAACCGAAAATACTTCAGTGTGACTCAATTAGGTATTATCTTTATAATTGGATGTTGAAATCGATGAAAATCACAAAAATTTAAAATCTCATTTTTTCGACACCATAAAAGAGGCCAAAATAGTCAGTATCTCAAAATATTATAAAGAATATTTTTCTAACGTATTTTCACTCGTATAGACCGAATTTCGATAAGAGCGCACGAAAAAATGTTTTAACGTTGTTATGATTTTCAGAACTTTTGGTCCATTTTTGAAATTCAAATTTTGGACAAATTCGAAGTTCGATTTCTATTAGTGTCATCAGCATTTTTAATGATGAAAATGATCGTACAAGTCACATACAAGCATTTTCGTTCCATGAAAGGCATCATAGTTTTAAAAAAATTTTACCCTGGGCTCTGGGTCATATTTGCCAATTTGCTCTAAAAATCGACCTTTGGATCAAAATATCTGAAAAGTCTCAATTTTTAAAATTCTGATTTTTTGATATGATGTACACTTTTATGCGTAGATTCTAAAAATCGTATTTAAAATCTGCGCAAAAAATCGAAATCATCGAAAATGGGAAGAATTTAGTCGAAAAAGTGGTTTTTCGAGGATAAGTTTTTCCAATCACGATGCCTCGCACTGGGATGTGCACAAATTCGGTTTCTACGAGTGAAAATACGTCAGGAAATATTGATGCCATGCCATTCTGAGATATCGACTTTTTCGACCTTGCGAACTTGTTCCCAAAGTTTCAGCTTCCTACCTGCTCTGGGTCGAAAAAGCTTACGGTTTTAGGTAAGTATGTAATATTGATTTTCTATTATTTTCATTATTCCAGTTTAACTGATTAGAACCCGTTCTACTACATTGTTAAATAATATAGAAAGGCATTTTCAAGGGTGTTGGGTAACTTTAAGAGATCCTTTACGAGAGAACGTAACAACTGTGCATCTCGAATGACAAAAAATATAGATAATTCTGAAGCATTATTTCTGAAGAGTAGGAACTGAGTGCTCCTTGACAACGGCATGGGGTCGTTTTCTGTTCACTATCCGATGCCGAGAAAATAAAAAATAAAAAAATTGCAATCGAAAAAACAAAAAAATCTATCCGAACATAAAGGTATCTAAATTTTTGAATATCCCTTTGTGCGATTCTTATTTAATCTAGAAGTGTTAATTCACCTCCTGCATTTTTTAGAATTTTCAAACATACAATATATTGGGGTGTTTCGAAAGTTCGAGCACTTTTTTTCGGAGGATTGTAAAATCCGCCGTACTGATTGTATAAGGTTATTGCAAAAGTCTTGAGGCTTTTGCCCGATTTGATATTTTGGTCTCGTCATTTCAGGTAGCCCGATGAACTTCCGAACATTGATAACTAATGAGGCCTTTTATAGTCTTTATAATGATCATGTGCCCAAAAGTCGAAGTGAAGCGATATCACTATTCATCGGCCCCAGATTTTGCGCCTATATTTTCGCACCGATGGTTCTGCCGATCTATATTATGTTTGAAGTTAAAGTATATTAACATAGTAATTCAGAGTTTTCGATAGGATGGTTTGCAGTAGTGTTGCTATCAAAGGTCTTGCTCAATATTCCAATTCGAAAATTCATAAATAGAAAACGACACCGTTCTCAATGTTATGTTCCCTATGAAGGTTGAACGCTCAATCTCTGGTGGTTATATAAAGCTCGATCCATCCTTTGTACTATAGATACCTTTTCTCGTGGATGTTTAAAGTTACAAACATTGGAGAAATTTTTAAATCGTAAATGACTCAATGTTGAATTTTTATGAGGATTTTGTTAATTTCTGAAAAATAAGAAGTCATTGATTTTCGGAAGGGGAGAAGGAACAGACTCAAATATTTTTGTATAACTAAAGACGCTTTGTTGATGAACATAACGCACTCATGATAAAGTCTTATGGTTGGTCTTCTATGGAAAAAATCACAGCAAGATGCACGTCGCCAACGTCCACCGCTCATTTTCAGTATGCTGTAATTCGGTTCAAACTTACTCATGCGGTAGTTTTAATATATTTTCTGAAAGGGTATACATAATACTTCTCAGACAATAGTATGAAGTGATTTCATGAATGTTGCCTGCTAGTTCCCAGAAAAAATAAATTGATAGATATATTTTTAAATTCGTCTCAACCAGATAAATCAAAACTTCTTGAATAGATTGCGATCTGCTTGCTTGTTTACTGTGCGATGAAAGATCAACCATACCCCCCAAACAAGCTATGTTGCTTGGGCATTGAGATTTGAGTCACGTGAATTATGATAGTTCGAAACAAGGACATCAAGTGCACGAACGACATCTCAATATTTCTATTTTAGAGCATATCGGATGAAATGACGATAAATGGAAATGATTTCATTACAGACATGAATCCAATATCGCCAAACAATAAGAAAAATTTTTATGTTAAACACAATCACTGAAAGCACTGAGGAAGGATCAGGGTTCTCAGAAGTTTTCGAAATTTTGAAAACAATATACAGGGCTTGGTAAATATTTCGCCTTATTATCTTCTTGAATACCTCTCTAACGCACGAAAACATCATTCATGTGCGTTTTTTATGCTACTTGATATTTCCGAAGCAATGAAGTACTTGTGGATTCTCCACAATGACGATCCATTGAGATTTTGACCAATTTGACACAATTATCGAGCTAATCCAGTCTATACCTCATCGCTAATGCGGTGTAAAATAATAACTGGAATAAAATAATAACTGAATCTGTATATTTATTTATCCCGAATTTTCCATTTTCTCTCTGACTGTTTCTGAGCACAATAAGAATTGATTAAGCAAAACAGATAATTCGTGGAATCCTTTGTCCAAAGATTTACCGATTACAATATTAAGCGGGTCGAATTATTTTCTTACAATATTAGTCTGTAAAGAAAGCAACGCTCGATCTAAAGTACGATGTTTGAGCCCGCATAAAATCCTTTTCGTTAAAGATCTCAAGCTTACATATTATATTGTGATGTACAAATATCGTAATTTTCGTAAAATTGCCATATCATAGCTCTCCGTGGGTGGCTAAGTCAAAACGTAATCAGACCAACTCTTTGTCGATGTACAGTAGCGCGGAAAGTATTGATACCTTTTGTAATTTTGTTATAACTTTTGCACTGATTAAAACGCAGTCCGAGAGAATGCATTGACGATTGCACTGACGAATGCATCCGAGAGGGATCGAACCAGCAACAGAACAGCATCTCAGCTGTTCGAGGCAAACTCTATTTTCGGTACCTCATACCTTCTCGGGAATAATCTTAATCGAGTCCGCTAAGAATTTCACATTTTATTTGAAGTTTCCAGGGGGTGCAATTGATTGGAACATTCTCTCTCAATCTATCAAAACTTCAAACCACTGTTTTCCGGCACATTATTGCATGCTCCAACAGCATACATTGATCAATCGACATGAAAACATGGATTCTGACACAACTTTTCATGCTCTTTCGAATGATATATAACACGATGGTCAAAAAATAAAAATAATATCAAAAATATAAATTTTCGAAAAAAATCGATAATTGTAGATCAACATTTTGGGGGTACGACATTTCCGCAACGGAGAGCCGTTCGCTTTAGAGTTGGCGTAGCAACTTGGGAGTTGTTTCATTGTTGGCAGTATGTGCTCCCATACCTTTGCATATACAATTCTTATTTCCAGGCGAACTTGAGTTTCAACGTATAGGGGGTCATGGAAATCCATATTCCGTGAACCCCGGGTCGTTGATTTGGAGTAAAACTCAAGATCACCTGGAAAGAAAATGTACATATTTTTATGTATGGGAGCACATACTTGTAACAATGAAACAACTACCAAGTTGCTATGCCAACTCTCAAGCGAACGGCGATCCGTTGCGGAAATGTCGTACCCCCAAAATGTTGGCAAATGATTATTGGGCCCCTATTGAGTCTACCCACCAAATATGAGCTCATAGCGAATATTTTGAAAGATTGTGCCACACCATCCGACGTTCTTAGGGAGACAGCGTTTTAATTTAACAATTTGGATGTTGTGACACTGCATACCAAATCCATCGAGGAATACGATGAGCATATCATGGATCTCCTGTAAGAATGCAGGAACCGATGCGACAGAGAAAAAAATACGATCACCCTTTTCGCAGAAACTAATAAGACTGGCCATAATGAGGGCCCTGATAAGGTCTGTCCATTTCATTTCTCGAAATTTGTATGTTGAAGTGCAGAATTGACCTACCGCTTCAAAGGACCGTTTCTCAGTCAGATTTTGACCTACAGCGAGCTAATTTTTTTCAAACGACTCGTGATGAAGTTCTCTACAAACGCCTCAGCGGGAACTTCTCACGAAAATATCATCTTTCACTTGTTTTATGTGAAAATGTGTTTTTGCGATTACTTTATGCTAATTTTCTCGCTCAGTTTTGCGATACTCACGATTTTTATTCTTGATTCCGATTCCCCATCCAAAATATGAGGTTGGTAATTTGTTCGTTTTCTTTATCTCGGGGACGCAGATATGTCTAGAAAACGTCAAAGATATGTTTATGGTGTATTTCAACCCGCTAACACTTATTTTTCATATGAGAACCCATGAAAAGGTTAGTATCAGTGACATAAGCTCAAAAGTTGTTAAAACGAAGAGGGACGAAAATGCGGTAGATCATTGACGATAATCCGGGTCATTATCTAATAAGAAGCAAATGGCAAAAATAACGCACTTCACTGTTGTGTCTTGTATTAGAATGGCACTCAAGAAGATAATGAAGCGAAATATCTTTATGAAGCCCTGCATATCACGCCTCTCATGAGAGAACCGGGACGGCGAGTTGACATTGAAAATAAAAATATTTCTGCATTTATGCCTATTAGTTAAGGATTGGGGGGTCCATCCGAAAACGTCCCCCCTCTCCCCCTGGCAGTACCCGCCTCTCTAATCAAATTTTGAAGTTTTAACTACATAACTAAATTAATTTTTGTTAAAAAGCTTCGCTCTTTTTTGATTGTTAAAGAGCGTGAGCTGTTCTATCTTTTGTAGCGTGAGCTGTTCTATCTTTTGTTAGTTATGTAAATAAAACTTCAAAATTTGATTAGAGAGGCGGGTACTGCCAGGGAGAGAGGGGGGACGTTTTCGGATGGACCCAGGATTGGGTAGTAGAAGATCCTCTAACTATCTGGAACCCATTTGAGGTTGCAGTTGCAGCAGAGTGCTGCAAAGTTTAGGCCAGGCGCATTGATTTCTGACAATTATACATAAATATATGGATATTTTTGTTATGAAATGTGTTTCTATGGTGAAATGGATGATTTTGGAATGAATACTTTATTTTTCACTTCTGCGACCGTTGCTGCAGATGCATTTCACACAGGTTTTTAATTTGCCCTATGAACATAGATTTTTCCCGCATCTTCGTTTGTAGAGCTCGCAATTCTGCACATATCATATTTTTTGCAGAATTTACCTCGGTGGTCCTGATAGTCTCCCAAATCGATGAACACCTCACAACGGGCTGCACGGTTCACCCACGGTGAAATCGAACACTCAAAGTCGCGGGTTCGAATTCCAGTGGAGGAAAACCCGTTTTTGCCAACATGGTAAACCATGGAACGACACAACACACGATTAGAGCAATGGAAAAAAGTGTGCAAAAACAAAAGTTTCCTCCACCGGGATTCGAACCCGCGACTTTGAGTGTTCCATTTCACCGTGGGTGAACCGTGCAGCCCATTGTGAGGAATTCATCGATTTGGGAGACTATCAGGACCACCGAGATAAATTCTGCAAAAAATATGATATGTGCAGAATTTCGAGCTCTACAAACTGGGAGAGTTTGGAGCTGCGGGAAAAATCTATGTTCATAGGGCAAATTAAAAACCTGTGTGAAATGCATCTGCAGCAACGGTCGCAGAAGTGAAAAATAAAGTATTCATTCCAGTATCATCCATTTGACCATAGAAACACATTTCACAACAAAAATATCCATATATTAATGAATAATTATCAGAAATCAATGCGCCTGGCCTAAACTTTGCAGCACCCTGCTGCAGTCGCGACACATGTAAAAAATATGAAAGTAAAGATTTAGACTAGTGATGCAATGTTGTGAATGGAAATTTAATAAACAAACAACTAGAAAATTTTTATGCCAACGGAAATGGCCGATTTGTCCCGATTCTCTCGTGCGAGGCTTGATATTGCGTTCAAAATTTCGAAATTCGACTTTGAGAATTCTGGTGACTCCCCAATGCTACTGATTACTTTCACTGATTCTGTTTAACATAAAAGAAACTTTTCTTATTGTTAGGGTGAAGTAGGATTCATGTCTGTAATGATACCATTTCCGTTTCTCGTCATTTTGTCCGATAGGGCCACCTTGGAGTTGAGTTAACACTAATAGATTAAATGCGAATCATTCAAAAGGTTATTTCTTACTGTTAATTTTAAGCTCGAAAAAAACCAAATATCATATTTTAGAAAATTCTAAACAAATTACAGGAGATGAACTAACACAAAAAATTCCGAAAATATCAATCACACAAAACAATATTTATTAACTGAGTTTTGGCACTTTATGTGCCTCTCCGGATCGTTATTTTCCGTCCATCGATTGTAGCTTTTTTCACTCGTATTTTCTGGATTATGGATACTAAAATTTGGTATCTACCCGTCAAATAGTCCACATCGTTAAATTTAATTTATGTAATTCCCGAAAACAATTTCAACTACAAAAGCGGAAGGTGTGTATTTTTTTAATAGACTATAGTTGCATTCGTCAATTAGCACTCGACATTGATCGAAAAGTCATGCTGCGCAAATAGTTTTAAATTTTTTAACAATTTCATTTTTGAGAAAATTGTTCCTTTTTTTATGATTCTGATTATCCTTGACGCCCTCAATACAATGGTCTATAACTTTTTACATTGCACTCATCACCTCAGTGTATCTTAATATCCTGAGTGATTTTTAGAAAGGAATGTTGGAAAACGAAATATAATAGAAAGACGCACTTGTTGATCAGTTGGATGGCATTGGACAGGAAGAGCTTAGCTCCCGTACTCTCAACTACGTACGGGGGACAGAAATCGTCGACCGAGGTCAACTCCCCCGAGTCTGCCGGGTTGTGCACCGTCTTGGCACGAGCAAGCAGCAACTGAAAGAAGGGAGGGGTAAGACCAAGGGGAATCCCTCTTTGATAGTTCGCCCACAGAATATAACATTATTGCATAGTAGCATTTTTGACAATCAAAGGTATTTCTTCTAAAATTGTTATCTCACAGAAAAGCATCAGTCATTCAAATCAAAACAGAACCTTCTCAATCTTGGCGAAATCGGCGAAGTCCTCTGCGGCATTCTTCGCATCCTTCTCCTCCACCATTACCACGTAGGCTGCTCCCGACTTGCGGGCGCGACCCCTCGATTGTATGTACGATCGGAAGTTCGTTGGTCTGAAGACAATTGAACACCTTGCACCTCTATATACTATGCCATTTCTGGAGAGAAGAAGAGAAAAAAATGGGGACTTTCCTACTTCCGTACTAGGTCCCGCCCCCTGCTCACGCCCACTTATCGATAACCTAACCTTATGTAGATGAAACCTAAGCCTAAGCAGTCTAAGCCTATCACTAAGCAAGTAAACATGTACATAACACGGATCTCCTGTAAAAGTGTAGGAAAACTGCCTCGTTTGGCTACTAGAAAATATTTTGTATCTCAGATTTCCATTTAACTTTCTTGATGGACGCTATTAGGGGTCAGAAGAAGGACAATCCAGTCAGTTTGGTGAAATCTGCAAATTATCGATTTTTTTGACCTACAACTGGAAATTGACGAATATCAGTCAACTTTTATCGCATAGCGAACTTTTTTTCCTCATTTTGTTCGTTTTCGAGAGATCTACAACTTCGCCAACGTAGCACAAACGGCCAAATTACGTCTTCATTGCGAAAATTGCGAAAAACTGAATTTCGTGATAAGAATATCGATTTTCTGGCTTCGTATACCAAAAACACAATCGTTTTTATTCTTCCTACGGAATCTCCACACAAAATTAGGGGGTGTCTACATTGAGTATTTTTTATATAACCTGCTTTGCAATATCGATTTAGTATGAGAGTCCATGTCTCGTTCTGGACTTGGTCGATTTTTGCAAGATTCAGTTTTTTGGTCATATCTTGGTTCAAACTGATGCTATCGAGCTCACAAAAAAATGAATTCGAAAGCTCTCGAGAAGGCGGAAAGTTTGTCTCAGATGTCTTAAGCGAAGAAATTCGTAGTTTTCTCGTTATTGAAGGAAAACCGTCCAAAATGCCAACAAACGATGATTTTCACTGCTCATATCGAACAAATGACCATTATTGAAAAAGTTTTGCACATTTTTATACATTCTTCGTTCTATCCAATTATATATATTTAGTTGGAACGTTGAATAAACATGATCATCATATTATCCGATATTTATTTTTCCTATAATATTGTGATGCAGGATGGATTTTTCCCACCTAATGGAGAATGGCCAAGTTTTTGTGTACTTTAAGTGACCAATGTAGTTACGGGATGCCTATAATATCTAAAATGTGCAAGACTTCTTCAATAATGGTCATTTGTTCGATATGAGCAGTGAAAATCATCTTTTGTTGGCATTTTGGACGGTTTTCCTTCAATAACGAGAAAACTACGAATTTCTTCGCTTAAGACATCTGAGACAAACTTTCCGCCTTCTCGAGAGCTTTCGAATTCATTTTTTTGTGAGCTCGATAGCATCAGTTTGAACCAAGATATGACCAAAAAACTGAATCTTGCAAAAATCGACCGTCCAGAACGAGACATAGACTCTCATACTAAATCGATATTGCAAAGCAGGTTATATGAAAAATACTCAATGTAGACACCCCCTAATTTTGTGTGGAGATTCCGTAGGAAGAATAAAAACGATTGTGTTTTTGGTATACGAAGCCAGAAAATCGATATTCTTATCACGAAATTCAGTTTTTCGCAATTTTCGCTATGAAGACGTCATTTGTCTGTTTGTGCTACGTTGACGAAGTTGTAGATCTCTCGAAAACGAGCAAAATGAGGAAAAAAAAGTTCACTGTACGATGAAAATTGACTGATATACGTTAATTGAACGCTGTAGATCGCAAAAATCGATAATGTGCAGATTTCACCAAACTGACTGGATTAGCCTTCCCCTGACCTTCAACCATGTCTATTAACCAAGTTTAATCAAAATCTGAGATACAAAATATTTCTAGTAGCCAGCATTCCTACACTTTTACAGGAGACCCGTGATAAGTGTGTGAAGCCATACCCTATGCAATCTCATGATGAGGGAGGGGTGGAGGGGGCCGAGCCTAGTACGGAAGTAGGAAAGTGCCAAAAATGTATAGGAAAAGATAATATCTATAGGAATATGTGGTTTTACCTGTCCAGTTTGACGACGAGATTGCAGTGTTTAACATCGACTCCCTCCTCCAGCACATTCGTCGCGATCAGAAGATTGAGTTCACCCTTTCGGAATTTGTGCAGCACCTACAAGGGCATTCCGTTTATTGACCACTACAATCTTATCCGTGCACGTTTGATCCGAATTTGAAAAAAAAAATGTTTCGGTTAAAAAATAAAGTAGTGTGCTACTGACCGACTCCAATCGTTTGTGCACCTCCTGACTCGAGGTGGTTTCGAAGCTGCCGCTGTTGTTTCCCACCACGTAATCCACCTTGAGGAAACCGAAACGACTCGGATCCAATTTAACGGCATGCTTGATTACCAACTGAAAAATATGGAACGGTTTAACACATGTATCACGAGTCAGTGAAGCAAAACCAGACCACTCGCGAACAATTTTTTTCAAACTCATTTAAAATCGATCATACTATGGTTGTATGTTGACCCAGAGACAAAATTACGAAATAACTTGACCATTTGTCCCAGAGCCGGCTTTTAGGAATTTTCCGGTACTTGATACGGCATTACCATATTTCAACTCCCAGTTGAGCTACAGCGATAAAATAGAGATCAAAATGTTCGGAAAATTATTCTGAGCTACTTTTATGTTGACAACTTAATATGAAAGTGAAAAATAAAAAAGTGGTGTTCGAAAATTCGACGCCCGCATGAGATTATATATCATTCCACTATCAAGCAGGTGCGTTGCAGTGAATTTTATTGCGGAATATAAAAGATCAACTCGGTAGGTGTCTAACATAAAAATATAAAGGGACATTGAGGGGGGTCCTTTTTCAATATCCGTGACCAAACATGAGGCACCGACGTGGGTGACCTTGAAATAATTTAGTTGTGGAGCTCCACCTGCATAAATTCGCGGGATTCGAGCTGTTTTCAATGTATGATGACTGAATACAACATAAACTATTGCGAGAATCCACATCTTCTGACTTTCGCAAATTCAAATTTTCAGAACTCGGATTATGCACAACTTTTGACATTCAAAAGTTAATTTTATCTAGAGCACGACCACTACCAATGAACAATTTTTGAAAAACATTTGGTGATGCACAGTATCCGACCAATATGGACTCCCACCTACTCCTTACAATGACGATATTTGTGCTTGAAAAGAGCGTAATCGCAATTTCAAAAAATGTAAAATTAGTTTTCAACGACATTAAAGTTACCCAACAAGGACGAAACCCTGATCTCACCCTGATCCCGTCGCGTGTACGAGAGAGTATGCAAAAGTGAGAGAGCGCGGATCATTTCCGGCTTTCCCTTGAGGCGATTATTGATTTTTAGCATTTTTGTACATTCATTCTATACTAATTCAACCATCGGCTATTCGATGGAGGACAAAAAATAATGGGTCAATTTCGTCCTTGTTGGGTAACTTTAACGCGCGGATTGATCGAATTTGATTAGTAAATATAAAGTCCAGACCGTATCAGTTTGAAAACGTTTCGTCAGACGCATTTTATGACACTTAAAATAATCAATATTTTTAATTTTGTGATTTTACATATTTCATAACACTGCGAAATTGGTGATTATATTCATTAATTATTAATGATGTTGACTGTTATAGATAAATAGTTATCAAATTCGATTAATCCGCGCGTTAATCTCGTTGAAAACTAATTTTACATTTTTTGAACTTGCGATTCCGCTGCATTCAAGCCCAAATATCGTCATTGTAAGAAGTAGATGGGAGTCCATATTGGTCGGATACTGTGTATCACCAAATGTTTTTCAAAAATTGTTCATTGGTAGTGGTCGTGCTTTAGATAAAATTAACTTTTGAATGTCAAAATTTGTGCATAATCCGAGTTCTGAAAATGGGAATTTTCGAAAGTCAGAAGATGTGGATTTTTGCAATAGTTTATGTTGTATTCAGTCATCATACATTGAAAACAGCTCGAATCCCGCGAATTTATGCAGGTGGAGCTCCACAACTAAAATATTTCAAGGTCACCCACGTCGGTGCCTCATGTTTGGTCACGGATATTGAAAAAAGGACCCCCCTCAATGTCCCTTTATATTTTTATGTTAGACACCTAGTGAATTGATCTTTTATATTCCGCGATAAAAATTCACTGCAACACACCTGCTTGATAGTGGAATGATTTATAATCTCATGCGGGCGTCGAATTTTCGAACACCACTTTTTTAGTTTTCACTTTCGTAGGAAGTTGTCAACATAAAAATTGTTCAGAATAATTTTCTGAACATTTTGGTCTCTGTGCCATCGCTATAGCTCAACTGGGAGTTGAAATATGGTAATGCCGTATCAAGAACCGGAAAATTCCTAAAAGACGGCTCTGGGACAAATGGTCTAGTTATTCCGTAATCTTGTCTCTGGGTCAACATACAACCATAGTATGATGATTTGAAAAAATTGTTCGCGGCTTCCTCCACTGACTCGTGATAACGGTGTTAAGAACAAGTGGTGACCTACATTGAGAGCGAATGCGATGTATCTCTGCTCCACGAAGACTATTCCACATAGAGATTCCACTTTCCCCTTCCTCGTCTCTTGCAGCTACAACAACATGAGAGAAAACAGTTGAAATGCACTGAGTAGCGTACCTCTGGATTGAATGTCTCCAACACGAGCAGTAGCTTCCCGATCTTATCTGGAAGCGATTCGAAAAGAGGACCGATCTTTTGGAACTTCATCTGAAAGGAACCGTGTTTTTCATGGATGTAACATAAATTCTCGAGGGAAAAGATTGCATAAAAACCATCTATTAACCTTGGGTTCCAGTAGCCTTCGAATTGAATTGAAGGTAGTTTCACCAAGAAGGAGAAAATCCTTCTGCTTCTGACCCAGTGGGAACTGTTGCATATCTTTCATTTCCCTCTCCCGCTTCTGAGCGATCTGGAAATAATTCGGTGATAGAGATATTTTTTTAAAAAGAATTTGTGCAGCTTTTTTCAGAGCATATAACAATTTATAAAACAGATGAAAAAGGGACCTTCCAGCCAGCCCAGGGACCGAGTTGTTTGAGGACAGAGATAGTCTTGGCGAATGCATCATTTACTGGTTTGCGTACATCGACATCCAGTTCGGGATGAAATTCCTGCGTCGTTGAAGCGAATTCCTTCACGCTCTCCTGAACATAATCAACTCTTGTTTCGAAAGAACAACAACTGCTTTGAACATCTTCTAAACTCAGATTGCTTATTTGAATTAGCAGCTGACCAGAAATCGGAGTGCTTCGGCACAGTACGGGTTGTTCCATCGGTAGTTCTTGACTCTTGTAAACACTTCTTTCGGACGGGCTCCGTACTTCGACACCTGCAAATAAGATTGTGATATCCCTATTACACCTTCAAAACTCACGGAAACTAAATCGCACGAAGTCTCGATATCGCAATCGAGAATTCGCTCCAACTTTGCCAGTTTCTTTTCCAGTGTATCTGGATCAGTCTTGTCGTTGATGAGTGAGGCAGTGAGACCGAGAATGCGAGGTCGCTTCTCTGCAATCCATCCATATATTTTCGAAAGTTGAAAGATATGCCAACCCTTATCTTCTTCAAAGTATCGATCCATGATCTTTCTGTATGGATGATTGCCACCGAGAGCATGATGGCACTCATCGAAGATCATCAGAGCAATCGATGAGATGCTCATATATCCAGATACGATAATGTCGTACAGTACTTGTGCCGTTAGAACGATCACCTTCAAAGGGTGGATGAAGTAAGAAGAGATCTCTCTCGAGAGTGGCAACTAACGTGGTGGGCTTGGATGAACTCATCGTAGTTTGCTTTACTCTCCCACATCTGAGTGTTCAGTGTTCCGTGAGTTCTTCCAACGGCAAGTGCGGTGTGCACTTCGATGTGCTCAGCTTGTTGTTCAACGAGAGCCACTCAAGTATAAAAATAATAACGACCAGGGAATCTATCAAAAAAAACCTTTATCGACGACAAAAAATGCTCGCTTTCCATTTTCAGCAAGAGGTAGACGCAATTGCACTGTAAATTCTTTGATCAGTAGTACTGCGATGAACGTCTTTCCGGCTCCAGTCCCAAGTTGAACAATTATGTTCTTCTTGTTTGCTTTATCGAGAAGTTCTACCTGGAGACAATGTTGATGAACTTCAAATATTTTATTTTCTCGGACCTGATACGCTCTAGGTGAGAAGAAATCATTCTTTACTTCCGGGGGTCGATCAGGATTCGAAGTTGACATCAATCTGAAAGTAAAATGTACGTCAGAAATAGAACATAAATATAAAAAAAACAATGTTGCCATATTTTTAACTTTTTGAATGAAATGCATCATAAAGCTGACCCAACGAACCGATTGGCAAAGGTCCAAATTTCACTCGCCCTCCAATAATTTCTGTGTCTCAAAAAGAATATGAGGCGGTACAGTACACATTCTTTAAGGAAGAACCCAAAACCAATTTTCTTTTTTCAACTTTTTTCACGTCAGACTACTGTTTTGTTCTTGTTTTAACGTTAATCCATTTTGTAAATTCGTTCAGGTATTACCTCATGGTCGTTACATTGACCAATTTATGGCTAAACTGTGTTCTTTTTCAGTTGCTCAAATGGCGGGTGCAAAGAAGGCTACGCCCAGATTCAGGCGTAATTATGAGCTCGCTACCGGAATCATGCGATTCTCGGCTGCTCGCATGTACCACAAGCGAGGAGTTGCTCTTTGCAAAAAGACCAAGATCGCCAAGAAGGCTGTTGCCCCCACCGAGAAGTTTGTGACCAAGAAGGTTGGCGGATCTAAGAACGGAGGAGAGCGCAAGGTTCTTGCCACGAAGGGAGTGAGTATTTTTTTAGTATTTGATATCCTTATTGCCATTAGAACCTGCTCACCTTTCTTAGTTGTGCCTTTCTAGCCCGTCTTCCTGAAGGAGGACCACGTTCTCGACAAGCCTGCCAAGGTTGCCAGAAACGTAAAGGTCCAGTCCCTCAGAAAGACTATCACCCCCGGAACCGTGCTTATCATCCTTGCCGGAAGGCATAAGGGAAAGCGCGTTGTCTTCCTCAAGCAGCTCGAGAAGTCTGGTCTCCTCCTCGTTACCGGTACTTTTTTTTTTAAATTGAGATTATTTTTCTTTTTATAAGGTGGGGCTGTTAAATTTTGTATCTACTTTTTATTGCGGGTCTAGTGTTAGTTTTTAGGAATTAGTTGAATTATATATTTCCGGTACTCCCCATGCTTTAAAAAATTAAAAAAGGTAATTTGCGAACTCCTTAGTTGCGATAGTTGCTGTTTTCTATTTTTTACAATAACTACATATACGGATTTAAAATTGTACGATTTCAAATAACATTTCTTTTTAACCCTTGTTTAAGAATGCTTCAAAAAGCTGACAGATTAAATAAACTGTAGGTATAGCTCATCTGAAATTGACTTCACAATAGGTAACTGATAATTAAGCAATGTATTCGTAGGAATATGATTCAAAGAATTGTTTCAGGCCCCCACAAGCTGAACAACGTTCCCCTTAGAAGAATCGCCCAGTCTTTCGTCATCGCCACTTCCACCAAGATTGACGTCAGCGGAGTGAAGATCCCCGACACCCTGACCGATGCGTACTTCAAGAGAACTCACGCTAAGGTTGAGAAGAAGGGAGAGACTGCCAACATCTTCGCTTCCGGCCACCAGGAGTACAAGGTCAGTATTCATTATTTTGTTGATTTGGTATCGTTTGGCAACGTTCAGTTCAATGTTCAGTTCAACTTGTAACTCGATTAAAAAATGTGAAATTTTCACAGCATTGAGATACAATAGTGGGAAGCAACAAATTTGGGGGACGGTCCAAGCCTTATAATTTACGGTTATGGTAACTGTCCATTTACCGGCTTCTCTTCATCTTATCCGAAATATAATATCTCATTTTTACATGTACTGGTTTGCATCTTTCAAAATATATAGTGACTGACCTCTATCTCCGAATGCACGATAATGTATTATAGAGATGTGTTACAAAATAACTGATATTCTTGAAAATGCATGAATCACAGTTGATATACCTCTAATTTTACAAAGAAAAACATTAGCACATTTCAAATATGAGTTAACACACGTAAAAAATCGAAGGTAAAAGTTCCAATTTAAATTATTGACTAGTTTTCTGCAGGTCAGCGAGCAGCGCAAGACCGACCAGAAGCTCGTCGACAAGGCTGTCCTGTCCGCCATCAAGAAACACCCCGAGCACAAGTTCCTCCGCGGATACTTCAGCACCCGATTCGGCATCAAGAAGAATCAACGCCCTCATGCTATGATCTTCTAGATTCGGAATTTCCGTTTCTTGGTTGTTGTGTATCTGTTAAGATAAACCGTTTTTGTTAATCAACTGCTAATCTGTGGCTAAGGGGATACAATGGATACAAGGGGTAGCAGCTGGAAGGGTACGAGGATTTGATTCAACAAAGAGGCGGAAGGAACAGCTTGAAAGTATTTTCTCATTTCATGTTCATTTGCTATAAAGAATCGTGATTAATGCTTGTTGCTCAGAATGGTCATCTAATCCATCGAATACATGATTTACGGAAGTTGCTTTTTAGAGCTGTCGTCTGCTGCTTGGGGCGCAGCACTAGGTGGACAATGTGAATGCAAAGTTGCGTATTCGCTCATGGAACTGAATTTGGAAATCAAACAATGCGATTTAAACTATCCTTTTAGTGGGTTCTGTCCGCGATCAACGCGGACGCCCACCCTTCTGCAAGAAGATGGGCAGGAGCTGGCGTCCGAAGACTGCTGAAGAGAAGAAGTAAAAGTTATCAAAATAATTGATACAAAAAATTGTTTGCTAAACTTAATTAATTAGATGATTGAAAAGCGTTTTAAAGGGAATCTTGCAATGAATGTGTATGTAGTAGAGCAATATTTTTGTGTTAAGGATCCACGCGAACATCGAGAGAGAGAGGCAAGCTCGTTTGTCGCCAGAGCAAAAATTGTACTGTTTATCCCAATTGAGTTGATAGTACATTTTTAAAAAAAAAGTTTCAATTAGCGGACGGTTAGCTATATTTCACATTTTTTTCGTGTGCGAAGCTGTTATCGGTAGCAATATTGTTTTTCTTAAGGGCTGCGAAAATTAGAAAAGCTGCTCTTCAAAAAATTCGGAAAGCAAATCGAACTCCAGCGGAGAAGAGGTATTTTTTTTCTTCAAATTTCTCCGATGGAAACTGAGAGGATGGATAATTTATTTTGGCCAGAGTAAGTTTAGTCAATCCATATTTTCGAATCGTTATCCTGCTGATCGAAGATAGTGGATTCGTTACACGCGCGCGCCTAGGTAGCGAATTGCTATCTCTGAGGCGCGGGGGAGGGTTACGATTCCGTTGCCTCTTAGCGATTCAGCTACGTATCGCATGAGAGTGCCTCGGAAGTCAACGGAGTGATCAGAGTGCAATATTGATATCTGAGACGTTCTTAGTATATGCGAAATGTAGCTGAATTGCTAAGAGGTAACGGAATCGTTTGGCCAACCTTAGACTAAAAGGTTGCATTAAGTATTGAAGAAAATAATAGTGTTGTCTTCAGGCGTCAATTGGATAGGAAGAACGAGTTATATGCTGCACGATCTCCAGCGAAGAAGATGTAATGTTCATACTAATTTATATGATATTGTAAGTAAGCAACTTTTGTTTTTAGTGAGGATGCTCAAAAAGCACAAGCTAGAAGAGATGCTGAAACTCCTGAGACTAAAGCGTGAGTTTATCTCAATTACCCTTATAAGTTAATTCCTAGGAATGAAAAGCTAATATGATAATTGTCATTTTGTTATAGCAAATATGCACTGAGGGCGAGGAGGAGAAGGAGAGGACCAATAAACAGAAGGAGTAAGAATTAACTGTATAAAGTATTTTTTGCACTAGAGAACGCCCCTTTTCCAGTCTTTATAGGTCATAGAGTGTCTCATTGATTTGAATATGATTGTTGTGATTATTCAGGGAAGATACTACGAAGTCGAAGTTTCGTTGGAAAGTTCTGAAGAACGACATTCATTCTCAGAATGAGAAGATGAGAAGAATGTTAGTGATTTATCGCGTTTTATACGTTTTCATTTGTTTGGTGAAAATAACGAATTCAGGGGACTGATAAACTGGGATCGACCAGCGACTTTCAGCCCGCCCACATATGCGATGAAGATAAAGTGTGGGTCACATAGTACATACTAGGGGTATGGTAAGTATAAATTTCTCGATTCTTTCAGTAGGTCGAATCTACCTTCTTATCACGAAGAGTGATCGTGGTAAGTTTATAAAATTTAATTTTTCTTAATTTATTACTATTACTGATTGACGGTCTTTTATTGCTCCACTACGATGTACCTTTGAGTTCGGTACGTCGGATTTACAACGAGGCCTGATCGACAATTTGCTCACTTGCTAGCAGCCAAGAATAGATGTCCCAAAGAATCGGTGAGATACTTATATATTCCTTCTCCATGTACAAACACTTTCATCTGTAGCAGAAAAAGATCAACGGCATAAACTACGATTGGGATGACGGCGAGATTTATGGATTTGTACTTCTGGAGTGGAAAGCTGAATTGGTAAGGTGCTACCAAAAAAACTGTAAAAAAATCATAATATTTCCAGGAAGCTCGGATAGATGAGATTGTGTTAACGAATTACTATGGCGGGGAGGAACTTCTGAATACCGTACCCGGAGACCCCTCTCCTTATTTCAAGTCGTTCGAAGATGCGTATGCGTATGGTTGCGAGCTTTCGAAAGTTGGTGCATTTCCTTTTTATTCACTACATACAGCTGTAAAAAATCCCCGTTGGTTGATAAGATTATTGATTTTTCAGCAAGTTATCTCGAAGTACAACGCCAGCATCCACTCCATGCAGTGGTACGGAAGGGATGATGTTGGAGGACCTTTGTGGAGGAAAGAGGTACCCATTTATTGTTGAAATTTTTTTTATTGATATTCTAATATAAGATTGACGAATGTGAAAGGATGTGGGAGGAGGATATGAAAATTGCATCGATGAAAATGAATAAGAAAAATCTTTCTCGTGTGAAGTCTACCTCTGGATGGTACCGTACGGCTGAAGGTGAATTTTCATGTGAAAGGTATGTGCAAGAAAACAATTTAGTTTTATATCTGAAAAAAGGCACTTCGCGGTTAATTAAATGTGCAGGCGTTTCCCTACCGGTGTCCCAAGATCTGCTACCCAAATCGATCGATGAAAAAAGCGTCCTTTTATCATTGTCTGAAAAGGAGAATGCCAAATTGAGAAAAAAAATGGACGAATTGACGATCGAGAATGGTGAGAGTTTGGTAAATTACGTTCACAACCATTTTTTAACATGCAACAAGTTATATTTAGAATTTCTAAAGCGGAGGATAAAGGAATTGGAATCGCCGATTGACAGATCCGATTTTTCTCACCATCTTTCGAGCACTTCTAATGATCAGCTGGATATCGGCATAGCTATATACATGGAAAAGTGATGTGCGAACGTTTTAACTTATATGAATAGATGCCAAAACAGATTAGTTTATCATATTAATATTAGTCTTTGGTCTATTAACTAATTCAACTGTAGATCCTGACGAGGAGTTGAGTGAAGAAAAGACACTTGGGTTAGGTGGAACCTCCCACCATGAGGAACGAAGCGAATATGACATTGAGAAGGTAACAGTTGATGAAAAGGTGAGGCATGCAATGTCACCATTTTTTCGCACATCTTACTTATCGTGTTGTAATAGGAACTTGCGTTTAAGTATAGCGTAAATACAGGGTGGCGACATCGTGGAATCCGAAGGTAACCAGGGAGAACAAAATGAATGGACGGGTCTCACTGAGGGAGTTGAAGCAATCTCCAAGGTGAAGCAATCTTTGGGATTCATCGACTTCACTTAACTACATAGGTGGCAAGCAACTGGATAAAAAACATTATGTTCACTTGAAAACTAGTCACTAAATCAGGATGAAGGAAGGCTTTTTTCAGAACGTGAGCATGAAGCAGAAATCAAAGAAGAAGAAGAAGATAGAGGTATTCGCTGATTTGTACTTCATGATAGAATAACACAACAAGGACTGCGTCCTGATCTCAAGACGCGACGCACTGTTTGGGGTCTCCCCATTGCGCTATTATTGATTTCTTCTTACTCAACTATTTCAGCCATCAGCCGTTCGATGGTTTCTAAAAAAATGAGGGTCAATTTCGTCCTTTCTGGGTAGCTTATTAAAGAAAAAAAAACATTTCAGAGTCAAATGCATACTAATGAGAAGAAGGAAACTGTAGAGTACAAGGCGAAGGAGAAAACGATCGATTTTAAATCACTTCTCTCTCTTGCTGCAAGAAATGTCCAAGAAATAGAGAGAAATGAAAGGCACGTACATGGAATCAGGAAGCCCATGTGGGTTTTTTGTTTGAATACCAATTGGAAGCCTATTAGATTTTTTATACAACCATTGAGCCGTTGTGGTCCTGTGGACTTGCCCTCAATATCGCCCTATATTTTTGGACCTTGCAGGTCAACCAGTGTAAATGCTTCCCATCGCCCTTCTATTGTGCCTACGAAGAAAAAACAACTTGGGAAGAACCGCATTGAATTTGCGCGTGAAGATCATTCAGGTTCAACATAATTCTTTCCATAGATAAAATTGTGTCGTCACAACCAAATCGCTTAATCCTCTCCCCCCAGAATGAGGGGTATGCGTGATGCACGTTATACTATAAGGTTTCAGGAGTACCTTCCGTGAAGAAGATGAAATCAGTTGTGGGACCAATCATTAAGAACATGATCCATCGTCCCTCAAAGTGTTAATGTCCATAATTGTTTCCTTGATCTCCTTTTCTGTACCATTTGATACATTTCCGGTTTATATCTCATGATCTCAAATCGCCATGTAGTATTGTTATCTGATCTTGTGATTGAAGACAGTAAATTTCTTAGCCCACAAGCTTGTGAGCACCAACTTATTGCAGTTGGTTTTCCATGTTAGCACGTGCGTACATTGCGCCCCACGGTTGGATAACTATATTTCAGATTTATCTAGTTGTGCTAATTTTTGATACTTATTTTTTTAAGTGGGTGATCTCGCGATCAACGCGAGACCCCACCCGGAAACTGATTTGCCTGGAGTTCCGGTTAAAGGTAGGATATAATGGCTTTTTTTGGGTGTAAACTTGTGTACTATTGACGTGTGGGTATTGAGATTAAGTGGGTATCTATAATTCGAATATGTCCTTGGTATTTCTTAATCTATACATCTTAGATGAGTAGTATGTACAATATTCGAGTCAGTAAGCTGGAGGCTGATTCTCTCGAATCATTCAGGTTGTTTGAAATATATGATAAAAAAATGCAGCTAACAGTTCATGCAGAAACATTGTCTGCGAAGAATTCCACCCGTGGAGGAGTTATGAGAACTGTGATAATTCTGGGTTAACATTGTCTGAAAGTATTGAACCACTCTCATCTGCGCCTCCTGCACAATACCGAAAAGCATCACAGTGTAAAGTGCGGCTAGGTAGGCCCTCTTTATGTGTTGAGATGGTAAAGTTATGAAGTATTTGCGATCAATTTTTGGAAACGTTAATACCATATTTTCAATATAATTTTATTAATATGGTTTCTGTTTTTTTCAAGCCATTCCATACCATCTCATCTCACTGGCTGATGTTGAAGTTTTCAGAACTTGTGAGATTTTTACCTATTAATATCGCGAGCAATTTTTACGCGGAGAGCAGAATACAAACATCTATATTGGAATCGTTGTTTTGTAGACACGGCATCCATTGCCCAAGGGCGTCCAGTATCCCTTGAAAGTCCTACAATGTTGTACCGAGCAATGATCATTAACGAATCTATTGTTCTCCTTGAGGCAGTTTATTTCGAGATATTTCTTCCTCGTAAGTTCATCTTAGTGTGCGGAAAACTCTGAATAGTACAAATTTGAAATTGGATAATACTTTACGATCTTGCAGACAGAAATGATCTTCGATTTATTCACGTTGATAAGTCCTGTGTTGGCACCATTCGAGATGGCGATTATGTTAAACTAGGAGACATCCGCAAAATCGACACTCCTACCATTCAAATTGAAATTGGGAGAGACAAATATGCTATTATCTGGAACGCTGAATCAATTTGGAGAGTCGATGCGCATCTGTCTAAATCGCGAAGTGAAATTGGTATAATTGAATGCCAAAAGGTCAGATACAGCAATATTAAAAATTCCGGATATTGGAATATCCACAAATGAAACCAGTTCTGGATGCATAAATCTCCAGTCACTAAAAAAACACATTCATATTTTACATGGCCGTAACAAGTGTACTTGTGGCATCATCTAAAACACCGATTTTTATTCCTACCAAAAATTTCTCTGATGGAATTTCAATTGCACGGAATACATTAGTTCGCGTGACGAACTATCACCACAATTCCTCCTGTCATATATATCCGATAATTCCCCCAATTGAGATGGAGCAAGAGGGAGGTGAGACTGTAAACTGCTGAACGCGATTCATTTATTGGCACTGGTATAGAAGACCGGACCAGCCCGTAAAAGGTCCTCTCTAGGGGCAGGGCAACCGCTCGGCCTCCCTCGAGGAAAGGCCTCCCTCTCTGTCCCACAATGCCATAAAAGCCCAGATCGGGGTTCCGATGAAGGCATCAGGGGTATCCTCAGACCAGTAATACCTACATTTAGGCTATCATATCCCTCAAAATAAGAATATCTCTAGTCTTAATTAGAAATTATACGTATTCAATCAAACAGGACCAGCCTATTATCTACCGATACCCCGATCTGGGCTTCTCGAATAGTGCGGGGATAAACTCGTTTTACCGGGGGACAGAGCGTTTGCGTGTGGTCCGGGCTTGTATACCAGTGCCCAATTATTTCATTATGTACTATGCTTTTTTTACGATGAAGTATAATTAATGCTTTGAAATGAAGGAGTGGAAGGAAGGCGACTGCGAGTTGGTTATCATGGTGTGAGGCCAGTGTCTGTACGCTCCGGAGATGAGGATGCAGTATATGCTTCCCCTCTTTCGGAGGATGAATTGTTGTTGATCGAAGATCGCTTACGAGAATTTAGCAAATATGGCAATGAGAATTCAATGGAACTCATGAATACTCTTTTCGCTCTGGGTACCGTCTTTCGGAACTATGTGGGCGCATCAAGTCTAGAGGAGGATGATGGTTCCCAAATTGTTCTTCGGACTCTCATGAAGATTAATCCTCATTGCTCCAATACTCGACCATTGTTGGATATGATCTATGGTGGTCTCCTTTGTCATCGACCCCTCTCTCTCCATGTTAATACTGCTATTCAAATGATTGATGGATCAGTCGTGACTTTAAATACTCGACAATCTGAAGCATTGAATTGGTACATACTGGAAAATGGACCACGAATATTCTGTATTTTGTCACCTCCCGGGAGTGGGAAGACGACTCTAGCAGCCGTAATGGCAGCAGAGTTGGCCCAGAAACCGGGTAATCTACAGCTCCTTTGTGCTGTAAGTTTCTACATTTTCGTGGATCATCGCACTGGAGAATTTAATTTTTAAGATCAATACTAGGATGTCGAAATTAAACTTCAATACATCGATTACATTGAAGGTCCAGAATGAAGCAGTTGATAATATCGGAAGAGCTCTGAAAAAGTGTGTACAAAACCCCAAGAATGTGTACAACATCAAATCGAGCAAAATATTGAAAGCAAAGAGTCCCTTTCCATTCGATGTATTCGATAAGATGGATTCTTCTGAGAGAAAGAAGTGGGAGGACGGCAAGGTGGCATAAAATTATAGAGAAATTTGTTAGGAACCTCTTACAGATGACCATGACACCCGAAATGTCGAGAGATAAACCAAAGATCAAATGTCCTCGATCTTTGATTCTTGATGCTCCCAAGCCCACTCCATATGATATTCTATTAAGAAGAACAAAGGATAGTATGGAGTCAACACTCTCACCACAAGTAAGTTAGAGATAAAAAAAGCAAAAAAACTCAAAATTTCCTTCATGATTAATTACTTTGAGAATATAAGGCGCAGTCAATGGTGTGGTTGCGATATATCACGCCTCTCATCAGAGAATCGAGCTAAAACGTCGATTCTTGGGAATAGAGTAAAAAGCTGCAAACCAGTTATAGCCGGTTTTTGGCATCCTGGGGCATGCCTAAGACTCCCCCAAAGTCTCTTTGTGAACACTTCACTTTGGAGCTCACTACACCGGGTCGCATCTCGGCACCTCCTTCTTTGAGGGCGTTTTTCGCGCCTCTCGTGAAAGATATACGAAAATTGCCCTCTGAGTGACCACAACTAATTTTTCGAGCTCTATCGATATGTATGTTTCGTTTCCTCTGAAACTTAACTTCAACGGTACCTTTCAGTGTACGGTACCTTTCAGTTCAACGGTACGCTACCTTTCAGTCTACGTTTCTCAAAACTGTAGGTAAAGCCGCAGCTGAAACTTTAGTAGTATGTGCAGTTTATCACGGGCTATCGAATGAGTGGCTTGTCATGAAAATACAAGGGGGCAAACAAGAGTTATGCCACTTTTACTGTTTCCGATCGTTTGAAGCCTTTTCATTCCACCCCGCACCGCGCGTTTTCGAGCGAGCGAGGTGAAATTACAAAGGAGAGACAATGGAACAATGGGATCATTTCATTCCACTCGCTCGAAAACGCGCGGTACGGGGTGGAATGAAAGGACATCAAACGATCGGAAAAAGTAAAAGTGGCATAACTCTTGTTTGCCCCCTTGTATTTTCATGACAAGCCACTCATTCGATAGCCCGTGATAAACTGCACATACTACTAAAGTTTCAGCTGCGGCTTTACCTACAGTTTTGAGAAACGTAGACTGAACTGTAGCACCGTTCAAATTAAGTTTCAGAGGAAACGAAACATGCAGTTCGATAGAGCTCGAAAAAATAGATGGGGTCATTCAGAGGGCAATTTTCGTATATCTTTCACGAGAGGCGCGAAAAACGCCCTCAAAGAAGGAGGTGCCGAGATGCGACCCGGTATAGTGAGTTCCAAAGTGAAGTGTTCACAAAGAGACTTTGGGGGAGTCTTAGGCATGCCTCAGGATGCCCAAAACCGGCTATAACTCATTTGCAGCTTTTTGTTCCATTCCCATGGTCAGCTCGATTCTCTGGTGAGAGGCGTGATATCCTACATGTGATTATGAAAGAGTTGCGGAACGTTGAAAAGAACGTTCCGCTACTCTTTCAGAATCAAATGTAGGTAATATCGCCACCACAACATTGACTGCTACGTAAATTCTCGCAGTAACATAAATTATTAATGATGATTCATATACTATCGTATTTTTATTAAGATTCTATTAGCGACTGCTGATATGACTCTTAGTGTTATCATGGGTGGAAGTACTTTGACCAAGATTCTCCAAAATCTTACACATATTCTGATCGATGAATCAACTCTGCTGTCTGAATCAACCTTTTATTGCCTCTTGCACCGATTCCCTCGAGTGTGTGAAGTTTATCATTCAATTTTGAATATCTTATCAATATGCTAACTCTCTTGAAGGCTCGTTTCGTACTGATAGGAGACCCCAACCAACTGCCTCCCTTCATGTTCGATGAAAATATCATTGGTCATAAGATGGCTGGCAGATCAGCTCTTACTGTCACTATGAGAAATAACACAGTTCCCACTGTGGAGCTAGAAGAAGTCTATCGAGCACCTCCTTCATTGATTACTCCTTATAATAGACTTTCATATGGAGGGAGACTAGTGTCAAAGAAGGTTTGAAATTCTGTTGGATGCATAGATGAATTAAAGTAATAAACACGCGATCAATACGTTTCAGAGTGAAGGAGATTCGCCTCTTTCTCAAACAGGTCTCATTGAATGTGGAAAACCGCAGTTGCTTTTCATTAATATTAATGGATCTGAGAAGAAAGACGAGAGAATTAGATCTCTATACAATGACGAAGAGCTTAAGACTCTCATGAGGTTACTGTGAGAACAATGCGTAGTCCGTGGTGTGGTGGGCGAGATCTATCACATTTTCTTGTATTACTCGCGGAGCTTTTTTCTCCCGCGTTCCGCGAGTAATACAAGAAAATGTGATAACTCTCGCACGCCAAACCACTGACTACGCATTCTGTTCTCACAGTAACAAATAAGATATTTTTTTCATAGTTATCTTGTGATGAAATCAATTTCGAACGTATAATTACAGACTATTGAACAAATTCCCGTATTCCATCCATAAGGATATTCTTGTCATTTGCCTTTACAAGTCTCAAATGCTGAAGTAGGTTGATAAAAATCTATTCTCGTTTAGTTTCCCCAAACTTTATTTTAATAAATTCATAAATAAATTATAGAGTTGATGGAATGGTCAAATATAAGCTATCGCGCTCACCCATTACAGTACTCACGGTGGATTCTGCACAGGTTATATTAAAAAATAATCGAACAAGCGACCAAATATTATAGTACCAAAATTGAAAGAAGTTAAATTACAACTAAAAAAACATGAAAGAATACTCACAAACTAGTTCGTTGCTTCTCGAATATCTCCTTACTCCCCCCTTATATGCAGCAGGCTGAAAGCTTTAAAAATTTATTTCCATTATTAGGGAAAAGAGAGCCCAATTGTGATAATTCTAACTACCTGTACAAGCACCTCTCCGTCAAAATTCTTCAACGATCAACAAAGGTTAACACACTTTATTTAACTAATAAATAATGAAATCAAAAGTAAACTTGTTTCTAAGATGTACCGTCGCAATCTCAAGACATAAATCAGCATTGGTCATTCTTGGTAAAGAAGATACTGTATCTCTCTGTAATTCATGGAGTACGGTAATCGGTGGAAATGATTTCACAACGGTTAACTCCGATGACATTTGCTAAGCGACTCATCTTTTTTGTGTATAGTTTTAATTTCATTTTTCCATTCATTATATCATTCCGCATTTCGTCCGTTGATAATTAAAAGGAAAAAATCTTCTAAGGGCCCGTTGTTGTTATGATAAATCTTCGTTGATTTTGATTTGAAATGTGGAATTCGTTGCATTGCACAATACTATAAATACTTGGAAATCGTTAATCAGTAGATTTGGGATCTGGAAGTTTATGCACAAGAGGACTTGTAAGTTTTTTTAACGATTAAGCGATTGAACGATTTTTTTATAAATTTCGGAAGTATTAATGTAATGTGCGTTGTGACTTGCACATATTCAAATAGATATCGTTGGGTGGTACATGTGTAGATGTCGGAGAAAAAAATGACTGGGGTACCGAGCTAGGTTTGTTTCCTAGGGTGCATTGAATGGGTGGGGCGATGTTGACTGTAGGTCGTTTGGCGCCGATTCTGCAAGGGCTTGTATTATGTGGATAGGAGTGGTTGTACTCGTATTAATGGGCGATGAGTTCCCACTAGTCTTCCCATTCTCCTCATTCTTCTCGTTTCTCGGACAGGCTACAAGATCGTCGTCCGCGTGGAAGACGCCGTTGTGCTGGGGAGACACGGAGTCTCGACTGATCTGTGAGTGCTCCAATTCATCCTTCTATCTTTGTGCACATTAGACCTGGCATTTACACGCCTCAGGGCGAAGAACCTATCTATCCATGAAGAGAAACGTGTGAAAATCGAAAATCGCAACTTCTTTCTCTGTTGAAGATTTGATTGGGAAAGAGCTCGAGTGAATACGTTCTCTTCTGTCTCACCTTCTGTAGTGGGATGGGGTAGTTCATTAGCTTCATCTTCTTAGCGTCTATCTTGGCGATGAATATGCCAGAGATCACTAGGATTCGAATAGCGGTCTTGTTGAATTTGTTGTATTTCTGCAAGGGAGACCTCTGAATGTTGCAGGGGGATGGGTTGTCGCATCTGAGACATCGCTGCACTGTACGAGACATTGCTCAGATTAGGCAGTCCGTTCGGCTGTGATCAATGGTTGTTGTGATCAATCTTCGAGATTCAGTAGGCCAAACTTGGTACTATTACTTTTCGACAGTCAAATCGGGACCACTTAAATGGTCATACCTTCGTTCAAAATTGAGATAGAACGTCGTTCTTTTTTTCAAAAGAAAGCTACTATCCTGCTCTACAATTCTTATGTTGAAGTCATCATTCCTGCTCTTCGTGCTGGTGCGGGGCGGTCTGGTGCACCAAAAATTGCGTATCTCTGGAATTCGGAAAAACGTATTGGGTTATCATGCTTAAGTTGTAGTACATATACATGTCTAACTTTTCGCCAAAAATTAGCAAAATCGGAGTATAAACAAAAAAAAGGGACGCACTTTTGTGCGGCGACCCCAAAATTTGTTCCGGACAAGAGTATTACCGTATCTTCAATTGCCCTCATTTGGGCTCAAAATCTTTCAAAATCTTTTAAAACAACATTACAAATTGTTTCCACTCATGCTATAGCACTTTCATTGGTCATAAATGGTCACCTGACCGAAAATTTGAAAATCGATATTTTGGCCCCGATCAACTTGCGGCAAGGGTCCAAACGCACTATATGGCTTTGAAATGATGTAAATACATCCCTCGAAACCGCTCAGAAGAAATGGGAGCCTGAAAATGCGAAATTTCGACTCAGGGATCCAAAGAAAGATGTAACAGAGGAAATCTGAGAGAATTGAGATACTCCCTGTAGTGTCCGTACTAGGAGAAACTAACCTATAGTGAAAAAATTTCCTTAGGGGTACTTTTTCACGTAGAGTTCGAAAATCGACCTTAGAGAGCCGTATCGTTGACCCCTGATTTTATATGGCGCGCCTCAACGGCGAGGTCGGTTTTTGTAAATCATGAACGGATGCTCCAAATCACATACATATATAGTAATTCTGAAAGATCTCGACGAGATAAGCATTTTTACTGTTGGAAGTGAAAGGCTAGCTCATATGTGAAAAAAGTTATGACCATTTTAATTCAAAAAATATATTTTTTAAAAAAGTGTGATGGCCTAGAGTGAAATAAACTTTTTCATTAAATTCGTCGTCGAATTTCGCTCGAAATGCATAGGTTAGGCGATCAAGCAAAAATCGGTAGTGCGAAATTTTGCTTGCTATTTTCCGTCGAACTCATGTCGGATCCATTTCTTAAACATTTTTATATTTATTATTGTCTTATTACGTTGTTTATGTTGATTTCATCTACTTTGTCTTCGTTTTATAAACATTCGGCCTCATTCAGGTTCGTGGCACTGTCGCTTCAAATCCCTCATTTTTCGTTTCGATAAAATTAGCAATTATAATAGTTAGATAAGAACATTGATAAGCTGAATAGATAGGCTTCAAACTGAGAATATATTTTAGAGTTTCAAGATAGTTAAGTTCGATCATGCGAAATTGGGACCATATGTCTACGATGAGGAGGAAGAGGGAAGATACGAACGAGGTTGCCGCGAGTACCATTACATTTTATTAGGGAAGCTGATATCTCAGTTCCTTGATTATTTTATCTTAAATAAAGTGTAAAGATCCTCAAAAAACATAGAATTTAATACGATAATAAGTTGTCATGTAAATAACGGATATACTGGTCTCATGAAAAATTTTTGGTAGTGAAGAGGTGAAGAGCTCAATCCTTGAAATATTCTTTAATTTTTTTTCTTATATGATGAGTTAGAAAATCCGCATAATCCGATAGTTGATCTCCTTCCTCCTCATCGAATTCTGGCTCTACCTCCTACTCCCCAAACTCTTCTTTCTCCGTAATTGTCCATACGATCTCCTGGTCCTCGTCATCCCACTCCATATCCGATAATATCTTTCCACGAACAACAACATTCTTCTTCTTCGTAATGGGAATGGCAACCAACCGACTGATGTATCTCTTGATCTGCTCCAAAGTGAGAGGATCTTCTATGGAAATCGATGGATCAGCGACCATAGCACTATCTGCTTCGGCGGGTTCAGCTCGCTGCTTGGCTTGCGTCTTCTTGTGGAAGAAAGCTTTGATGAAAGACTTCGATCCCTCGGGGGGGGGGGGGGGGGGCGAGTATTTTTCTTGCTGCTTCAAAGTGACCAGCCCATAAGAAGTGTGGAAATTGACTTGTCGTAAAACATCTGAGTCATGTCTTGCATGAGAATGAGAGATTTCACTTGAATCTGATCCTCGAGGCATTTGTCGTGCAACTGCAGGGTGATGTCAATAGATGTGGCTTGCCATCTTAAAATTTCTTCATTTTTTGCACGCAGGGGTGAAATTCGACGACGAATTTAATGAAAAAGTTTATTTCATTCTAGGTCATCACACTTTTTTTAGAAAAATATTTTTAGAATTCAAATGGTCATAACTTTTTTTCACATATGAGCTAGCCTTTCACTTTTAACAGTAAAAATGCTTATCTCGTCGAGATCTTTCAGAATTACTATATATGTATGGGATTTGGAGCATCCGTTCATGATTTACAAAAACCGACCTCGCCGTTGAGGCGCGCCATATAAAATCAGGGGTCAACGATACGGCTCTCTAAGGTCGATTTTCGAACTCTACGTGAAAAAGTGCCCCTAGGGAAATTTTTTCACTATAGTTTAGTATTTCCTAATACCGACGTATCTAAATTCTCTCAGAATTCCTCTGGTAATACAGTATATCATGAAGAAAAAGAGATAGAGACCTGAACTATGGCTCAAAATGTAGAGAATGAAAGCTAAACATTTCATCTGTTGAAAGTGAGTCTCTATCTTGTCGTGTTCTACAGAGCCTAGAAGTTGGCCAGAAATGCGATAATACCCCCGAGAGCGCGTGCTCTAACCGTCTGGCGCTCTCTCCCTCCCCTCTATTTAGCGCTCCCAGGGCGCGTTTCCCGTCGTTGTCAGCTAACTTCTAGGCTCTGTAGAACGCTTGAACGACAAGATAGAGACTCACTTTCAACAGATGAAATGTTTAGCTTTTCATTCTCTACATTTTGAGCCATAGTTCAGGTCTCTATCTCTTTTTCTTCATGATATATTGTATTACAACTTTCTTTGGATCCGTGAGTCGAAATTTCACATTTTCAGGCTCCCATTTCTTCTGAGCGGTTTCGAGGGATGTATTTACATAATTTCAAACCCATATAGTGGGTTTGGACCCTTGCCGCAAGTTGGTCGGGGCCAAAATATCGATTTTCAAATTTTCGGTCAGGTGACCATTTATGACCAATGAAAGTGCTATAGCATGAGTGGAAACAATTTGTAATGTTGTTTTAAAAGATTTTGAACGATTTTGAGCCCAAATGAGGGCAATTGAAGATACGGTAATACTCTTGTCCGGAACAAATTTTGGGGTCGCCGCACAAAAGTGCGTCCCTTTTTTTTGTTTATACTCCGATTTTGCAAATTTTTGGCGAAAAGTTAGACATGTATATAACAGACTATCTGAGAAAGTCAACATATTTCTTCAGCGACTTGGCACAGACCGAAAATTCGAATTTCTACTGACTTCCCCAATTGGTCGGCCTCGATGAGGGAAACCGACGAGCATCGTCAGATTTTCGATCCACATCCGCGCGGTCGCGGGCGCGGATTTTGAATAACTAACTACGGTAGCCTCGAAATTTTTAAATCGACTCCGATCACTGCGGCGGTAGGGGCGCTGCATTCCTTGACAAATTCTAAGACTTTTTTACTCCGTGGAGTTTTTCGATCAGATTCCATCAAATGCGGGAAATCGATAATTCCACTTTTAGTTCGGGCAAGAATGCAATTCCCCAGAAATTTTCCAAGAACTGCCGCAAATATTATTGGTGATCTAGCTTCTGCTTGAGCTGATACATCTTTCAGTAGGAAGGCGCGAATTAAAATTTTCTGTAAGGAAGTCAAAATGAATTATTTGTGTATTATGGTGCAATTTTTGGGTTACTGTAAGCGAGTGCAAAAGTTGGACGACTTTTCCCAATTGGTGTAGCATAGTCTAAAATTAATTTTCAAGACATATTACACCGATTGGGAAAAGTCGTCTAACTTTTGCACTCACTTACAGTAACCCAAAAATTACACCATAATTCATTAAAAATTCATTTTGACTTCCTTATAGAAAATTTTAATTCGCGCCTTTCTACTGAAAGATGTATCAGCTCAAGCAGAAGCTAGATCACCAATAATATTTGCGGCAGTTCTTGAAAAATTTCTGGGGAATTGCATTCTTATCCGAACTAAAAGTGGAATTATCGATTTTCAGCGTTAGATGGAATCTGATCGAAAAACTCCGCGGAGTAAAAAAGTCTTAGAATTTGTCAAGGAATGCAGCGCCCCTACCGCCGCAGTGATAGGAGTCGATTTAAAAATTTCGAGGCTACCGTAGTTAATTATTCAAAATCCGCGACCGCGACCGCGCGGATGCGGATCGAAAATCTGACGATGCTCGTCGGTTTCCCTCGTCGAGGCCGACCTATTGGTAAAGTCAGAATGAATTCGAATTTCCGGCCTGTGCCAAATCTATTTCGATTCTCTCAGATAGTCTGTTATATGTACTACAACTTAAGCATGATAACCCAATACGTTTTTCCGACTTCCGGGGATACGCAATTTTTGGTGCACTCGACCGCCCCGCACCAGCACGAAGAGCAGGAATGATGACTTCAACATAAGAATTGTAGAGCAGGATAGTAGCTTTCTTTTGAAAAAAAGAACGACGTTCTATCTCAATTTTGAACGAAGTTATGACCATTTAAGTGGTCCCGATTTGACTGTCGAAAAGTAATAGTACCAAGTTTGGCCTTCTGAATCTCGAAGATGACGACAGATATCAAAATTCTGACGACGCAGTTTTATAGAGCGTCCTTCAAAGTACTTATAACCAAAATTATAGCCGGATGGAACAAACTTGAATCCTACCGCCTCTGCCCCCCCCCCTCACTTGGTCGATTCTCTCGCGATTCGCCTCATATGTGATGGTCAAAAAATCTATTTCTTGATCGAAAAAATCGGATTTTCGAGGAAATGACCATGAAGACGGCTTCCTTCATCATTGTAGATATTGAGACTTTTGTAGAACATATCAACACGAGTAAAATGCGAAAAAAAAAGTTCGCTGTACGATCAAAATTGAGCGACTTATGCTTCTTGTAGAAGGTAGATCACAAAAATCGATAATGAGCAGATTCGACCAAATCAAGTGGATGGACCTTAGTCTAACCCCCAATAGTGGCCACCAACCAAGTTAGAACGAAATCGGAGACACAAAACATTTCTAGTCGCCAGCATTCCTGCATTCTTACAGGAGACCCGTGTTATAACTCATCGAGTCCGTGCAGTTTACAGTGCTTGTGAAGGCGAAGAGTCGGCTGGGGATTGATAAGACTACGAACAGATGTGTTCGAGTTATCGAGAATCTTGGTCATCTTCGTGCTGTTTCGAAGCACCCTCTTTCGGAACTGATTTCATCTTTCTGTGGCCTCGCGGCCCAATCGATATGCGCGACCTATATTACATCATCATAACGAATGGCCATTAATCTCTCACTTTTCAAGGTTTCATATAAGTTTGTCAAGCTATCTACTAGTACCATCCAATCCGCATTCTGGACCTGTACAGGGACTCTGTGACAGTGCTAATTGACTCTGCGTTCATAAGTCACTTGCATCCGATTCCGTTATCATGTACCGACATCTTGATACTGACAAGGTCTATCCGGACAGAGGGAAAGCGGTCTCTGTTTCCACCCCTAAGAACCGAGATCGCCACCGAAAGAGGGTGCTTCGAAACAGCACGAAGATGACCAAGATTCTCGGTAACTCGAACACATCTGTTCGTAGTCTTATCAATCCACAGCCGACTCTTCGCCTTCACAAGTACTGTAAACTGCACGGACTCGATGAGTTATAAATCAAGTTCCGCATAGAACGGTACCTAAAACTGTTGCTACATTGTGCCAGGTCCGCGCACTTTAGTAGGTTGTTCAGCAATGCAAATATATTTACTGTCGAATGCATGCTGATTGGTAAAACGACATAATCACTGGGGTATGCTACTACATTAGTATGGGCTAAATCCACGACAATTTTTAAAAATTGTTCCCGAGGGTTGCAATTTTCATCAACTGACTCGTGATACCTGTGAGATATTCCTAGCCTATATCTTGTATATTGAATTTTCATGAGTTTTCATAATGGGAAGTCGGATTCAGGGAGTGAAAATACATCAGAAAAAAACTCATCTTTCGAGAATATTCGAAATCATTTTAAAGTGTTTCTGATGTATTTTCACACCCTGAATTCAACTTTCCATATGAAAACTCATAAAAATGTATTATAAAAGAGAGGCTGAAAAATTCGAATTTTGGATAAAATGGTGAGGGTTCACAACTGTTGAACATCCACAAGATCTAAATTCCTTCAGAAACGTTCCAAATTGAAAGAATATTTCAAATTAATTATTAAAAGTTGCATTGGATCAAATCTAGAGACGAAATTACATTGAAATATTTTTTCACATGGAATACGAAGATTTAAACAATTTTGAGAATTTCGATTCTCGATCTGTTAAACATCCAGCAACCCACATTTTCCCGAATGGTTTCTTCAAACTATTTTACTACTTGCATAACTGGTATTGGGTTGATGTATGAGAAATGGCTATTATTCTTTTGCATATTTGGACACAAGATGAATATATTCACTGAATTTAATTCTGAAAAAAAATGATGCATGACTTGTAAATTCCGAAAATGCCAATTGCTCAAATTCATATTTTTTTGAAAATTGAGTTATACCAGTTTTATATATATATATATATATATATATATATATATTTATGCTATTTCGTACGAAATAACGTGAGATAACATTTAAAATAGAACAGGAAAATTCATCACGATGAGAATCAATAGTTAATGACTGGATTAAAGGGTCATGAAGTCAGGAGGATCTACTCAGGGGAACTGGTTTCATTCTCGGTATTTACTAAAAGCCTTGCCGCTCTTGGAAAGAAGCTATTGTGTCTGTAGTTATGATTCGAACCAGGGTTGTTGAAGTTCATGCCATTTCGCGTGTGGTAAATTTTGAAATAATGTTGTTTTCGGTTGGATATACTATATTTGCCTCGGATGAGATTTGTGGCTACTCTTACATCAATCGTTATTCTACGCTTCTCTAAGGACTCAATGCCTAGTTTCTTATTGCGGTCGAAAGCGGTAGGCATATTTTCCCAAGTATGATCAAAACAGCGCATAAATAAACGACGTGTGAAGTAGTTTTGTACCTTTTCGAGTTCCTTTTTATCCTTGTTTTGGTAAGGGTTGAAGACGGAGGAAGCGCTTTCTAAAATCGGTCTGATGTACATTGCGTACGTTTTGAGGAGTACTTCTATATTTTTGGTTCGTAAAGCTCTTAGGATAGTGTGACAGGTAGTTTTGGCCTTAATGGATATGGTAGTGCAATGATCGGAGAAAGAGAGGTTTTTCTGGATAACAAAACCGAGGTCTTTTACTGTTTGTTTTTGTTCCAAAGTAGTGGTTCCTATGGTATATGTTCGCATTGTATTTGCTCTGCCTAGGTGCAATGAGTTGCACTTATGTGCAGCAAGAGGAAGTTGCCATTTTTCTGACCAGTGTACGATAGTGTCAATCGCAGCTTGTAATGGTACAGATGAATTTCCCTTCCTAAAGGACCGATATATTTTTATATCATCAGCATACATTCTTGCAACTACGCCATGGTTTTGCACTAGAGTGGGAATTTCTGAGGTGTAAATAAGGAAAAGCAAGGGACCTAGGACTGAGCCCTGTGGGACGCCGCTAGTTACAGGCATTGAGGTAGAGAGCACATCTTTTACTCGAACTTGGAATGATCTATCTGAGAGATATCCTGTAATCCATTTGATTGTATTTTGTGAGAGACCTATTGTGCTAAGCTTGAGTTTTAGCTTGGGGTGGGAGACTCTATCAAAAGCTTTTGCGAAATCAAAGTAGATAACGTCAACTGGTTTCCCATCACTAATCGAGGATGTCCAGTGTTCGAGAACTTCTAGCATTTGAAGCTCACGCGACCGTTTCTTGCGGAATCCATATTGCTCATCGGGGAAAATTTCTAATTGCTCACAATGGGTAATAATGGATTTGCACAAAATTCGCTCAAAAACTCGGCAGAAGAAAGAGGTAATTGAAATGGGCCTGTAATTTAGGGGATTGGAAAAGGGGGGTGATTTCTTAACGGGGGTTACTACGGAATGTCGCCAATGGGAGGGAACGGTTCCAGATTGGTAGGAGTTCCTAAAGATGATTTCGAGGGCTTCGGAAATTGGTACGGCAATTCGTTTGATGAAGGTGAGGTCAATGTTCTCGGGGGTTTTACAGGAGGAGCGTTTCCATTTCTCAATAAGGGCACAGATTTCATGTCTAAGAAATTGGGGTTCTTCGTATGTACCAAAGTTTTTGTGCTATTTAGGATCTAAATTTTCGGTTTTTCTCTTCTAACTGTTCATTTACACTTTCTCGCCGTTTAATGTTGAAATTCGGTTCCCAAGCATCGAAGTACACCATAAAATCTAAGTCTAGAGTTATTCGGTGAAAGCTACATTTAGACTTCATCGGAACTTTGTCAAAATCGACCCCAGTCCTTAGTCGTTGCTTCTCGCGCTCAGTACTCAGGACCTTCACTTCAGAAAAAAAAAGTATATCATTTATAAAACGCGTTAGACATCCGTGGACCTATTGCGTTTTCATGTGGTTTCTTAAGCGCCTTCGATTATCCCAAAACACAAATTTTCAGAGAATCGATATTTAAAGCTGTGCCAGACCCCTCCTGGTCGAAGGTGCTTACGAGAACCTCTACTCGATCCTTTGGCCCCCATATGTAGAGATCTAAATCATATTTTCTCGAATGACTTCTCTCATGTGATCGTTACATTTCCGCGAAAAAATTTTTCTAAAAAAAGTTGCAATTTTCTGATATAACTTTATAAATTTTAAAATGAAATTGTAAATCAATGAGGGGAGGCATCACCGTCACATTCTGTACCAGAAGTATTTTTCACGTAATTTGTGCGATCTCGAGAGAATCTTTCCGAGAATATCTCCGTGGCGTTTAAATTATATTTTCTGGAATAACTCTTCTGCGATTGCAACAATTTCGTTAAAAATATTTCTGGTGTAGAACATGGTGATGTTCAAATCAGTCCACTTCATTTCCATAAAAATTCATCAAGGGAAGGAGTGTCGATTCACCCTTAATCAAGAAGTAATTGTTTAAGGCTAATTAAAGTTCGATAAATTTAGTGGCACTTCTTGGATAATTGGACCACCCCCCCCTTCCTTCTCCATTTCACTCATTTCTAGGTATCATTCCCTGAATTTCGGTCGCACAACCCTTTTGTGATGGGATGGGAGAAAGAGGAGTGGGCCAAATATCCAAGAAATACCAATTTAATTGCATAAAATGTAAATCCGGCCTCCTCTCATCTCGGCGGCCCGATGGGTACTATTTGTTATGCGCAGAGCCGATTCAAAAAATGCAATTTTATTGATCTCATTTTTAAAAAATGATTTTTTGATAAATGAAGGGGATGTGCATGATCACTGTCACATTCTGCACTATAAATATTTTTTTTACAAAATGTTAACGATCTTAGGAAATAATGTATTCGAGCATATCTGATTTCGAAGTAACGTCACCTGGCCCATGAATCAACGCCCTCATGCTATGATCTTCTAAGGGCCCGTTGTTGTTATGATAAATCTTCGTTGATTTTGATTTGAAACGTGGAATTCGTTGCATTGCTTAATACAGTAAATACTCGATGATCGTTAATGAATAAAAGTTGGAATCTGGAAGCTTCTCGCCAATAGGATTCTAAAATTGTGGATTCGAACATGGATTCATTGGATTGTGGAATTTTTAATATTTAAAGATCGATTTCTATTAGGGAACGGTTTGTTGTGGTTGCCAATTTGCAGAATCGTCGACAACTTTACTTCAATGGGTAGTACATAGGAAACCGGTAATGTGAAGGTGAAAAAGTGACTAGTGTGGAATGTGTGTTATTACCGAGTTATCAATGAGATGTGAGAGCACAGATTAGGTCGATGCTGTTTCCATTGCTCTTGAAGATAGGAGTGGAGTTCTGTTCGCCATTGTGAACAGTCAGAGATCTAGGCTTGTTTCCCAGAGTGCATTGAATGGTTGGGGCAATGTTGACTGTAGGTCGTTTGGCGCCGATTCTGCAAGGACTGGGATTGTGTGGATGGTAGTGGGTGGACTGACTCGTCGAAGTGGGCGATGAGTCTTCCCACGAGTTCTCCCACTCTCTCCTCATTCTTCTCGTTTCTCAGGCAGGCGACCAGATCGTTATCGTCGACGTGGAAGACAACGACGCCATTGTGTTCGGGGGAAACGGAGAGTCGACTGATCTGTGAGTACTCCCATTCATCCCTCTATCTCTTTGTGCATATTAGACCTCCTTCTGGCATTTTCACGCCTAACGGCGAAAAAACTACTTACCCCATTTAGAGAAATGTGCTAAAATCGAAAATGGTAATTTCTTTCTCTGTTGATGATTTGATTGGGAAAGAACTCGAGTGTATTCGTTCTTTCCTGTCTCACCTTCTGTAGTGGGATGGGGTCCTTCATTAGCTTCATCTTCTTAGCGTCTATCTTGGCGATGAATTTGTCAGTGATCACTAGAATTCGAATGGCGCTCTTGTTGAATTTGTTGTATTTCTGCAAGGGATGCCTCTGAATGTTGGAGGGGGGTGGGGGGGGGGGGGTTGGAGGGGGATGGGCTACTGACATGGAATAGCGATGAGAAGATGACTCTCGAGTAGGGATGCGTCTGTCGCATCTGAGACATCGCTGCACTGTACGAGACATTGCTCAGATTAGGCAGTTCGTTCGGCTGTGATCAGTGGTTGCTAGGAGGACTTTGATCTTTGATCTCTCACACTCGATAGATAGTCTCCAGCCCATCTACGGTGGTAGCCCCAGTGCGCACGACGACCATTGAATATTTCGAAGGCAGCGATCTTGGGGTGGAAGCACTCTCTGAAGAGAGAGATTACTGTAGAAGAGAACTGGGTGTACGGTATCGTAAGGGGTTACTGTACTTGAGATGGGGAGGAATACGGGATACAATGACGGCAGCTCTCCATCGATGGTGCATCTTCTTCATTCCGGCAACGAATGAATTGAGGACGAGGGGAGGGGCCGGCCAGCGAATCGATTTGCCCAGATCAGGCAATGATCGAACACCCCTGTGATGAGATTACGGTACTTAGTGAGGGATACGGTAGGAGGGTGAGTACCGGAAGGCGTCGATGACGGAGAAAATGTAGGAGCGGAGTTTGTAGCGACGATAGGCACCGATGATACGACGGACGGCGAGCATCCTACGGTATCGCCAGCGGGCGAGCGTAGCACGGGTCATCTGAGTGATCGAGGAGAGAGGATTGGGGGGAGTGACTATACCTTCTGGAGGAATATGACTACATCGACGATCTTCCTCGCCCTCTCCTCTTCGAGAGTGAATACTGTCTGGGGCGATCGAATGAATATCTTGGTCTTTCCAGCTTCGCAGTCCTTTGCCAGTCCCTTCTCTCCCAGAATCAGCTGAGTATTCTCCTTAGGACCTCCTCGACGGGGATTCGGCCAGGTTGACTTGCACAGTACCTTGTACCTGAGGGAGTACGGTAGGGGAGAGGATGGATGGGGATACGGTACCTCTGGAGGAAACGGCCATACTCCATACGGTAGGCGAATCCTGCTCGTCGCACGCGAACATTCTCCAGTAGACCGAGGTAGCGAACCTGAGAAGAGAGGGATGATAGAGGGATGAGATTGTTCGTATCCAGAAGGAGCGGTGTGAGGATGAGTGTGATAGATGAACACATCGAACATAGGATGACATACTAAGAAATATAATTGTTCTGAATTTGTATGTTTTGGGGTTCTCAAGCACATTGATGACGGCATATCACGCCTCTCACGAGAGATTCAGGACAAATCGGTGATATCGTGGTACAATCGGAAAAGTCGAATTTTGGGTTTTAGATGATCTAGGGGTAATCCAGTCTCCTGAATTCGATTCCGGGTGAATCTGCTGCCCACCTTGATCGGCAGCTGCAGCAGCTTGCTGCAGAAATTTCAGACTTTCAGACACTTTGGAGCCCTTGAACATGGGTTCAAAATACTTCATTTCAGCTGAAATTTGGCCTGTAGGCATCAATTATGATCTTCTATGATTTAACGGATCGATTTTTAGGTAGATCAAAATTTGACATCTGAGCAGTTTTCGGTCCATAACTGTAACAGTTCGGAGTGGACACAAACCAAACTTTTGCACGTTTTAGAGAATTAAATTCTGCATCGACATGATTTTTTTCAGATTTTTTCCATCTGGTGAAAGTTGGTTTATAAGCGGAAAACGGCCAAAAAGCGCAGGAAACGCGTGTCTGCACCGCGCGCCCTTTAGGTAAGACGTTTAATTCCAAATCGTGGCATCCGGGGTTCGACTCCCCATCGAAGCAAACATCTTTTGCACGTTCGTGAAGTTAATTTTCATCGTGTGCGCATGTTCAGATATTCATAATGATGATTCAGGTCACTTAGTTCTCTTGTAATGCATCTTTCTGAACCACGCATCAAATGTAGATCATGAAATTGGTGAGCATAGACTGAAAGTGCAGAAATATGTTGATAAGTAACTATTAGTACAGGCAAAAGATGTTTGCTTCGATGGGGAGTCGAACCCCCGGATGTCACGATTTGGAATTAAACGTCTTACCTAAAGGGCGCGCGGTGCAGACACGCGTTTCCTGCGCTTTCTGGCTGTTTTCCGCTTATAAACCAACTTTCACCAGATGGGAAAAATCTGAAAAAAATCATGTCGATGCAGAATTTAATTCTCTAAAACATGCAAAAGTTTGGTTTGTGTCCACTCCGAACTGTTACAGTTATGGACCGAAAACTGCTCAGAGGTCAAATTTTGATCTACCTAAAAATCGATCTGGTGAATCATAGAAGATCATAATTGATGCCTACAGGCCAAATTTCAGCTGAAATGAAGTATTTTGAACCCATGTTCAAGGGCTCCAAAGTTGGAGTCTAAAACTTCTGCAGCAAGCTGCTGCAGCCGCCGATCAAGATGGGCAGCAGATTTACCCGGAATCGAATTCAGGAGACTGGATTACCCCTAAATCATCTAAAACCCAAAATTCGACTTTTCCGATTGTACCACGTTTGTCCTCATTCTCTCGTGAGAGGCGTAATATTAATTTTATAGAGGTGCCAGATCGCATAGCGTCGAAATTATATTTTCTCGTATAACTTCGCTCCTGAGATCGCTAAAATATCGTAAATTTATTTGTGGTCTAGGACGTGGCGGTGATAACGCCAATTCATTTATATGAAATTTCATTTTTTTCGAGTTTTAACTTAACGAATTAATAACAATTGTTTCTATGTAATTTTTAAGCTACGCAAATTTTAGCGCATCCTACTAGTTTCAGCATTAAATAGTTTCAGTGTAAAAAAACCAAAATCCCAAGTGTCCCATGACTTATGCGCGCGATTATTTGTGCGTTACGTCGAAGTACTATTTGCCTGAATATCTTCTCTTCTGTGATCGCTACAATCACGTAAATATATTTCTGGTGTAGAGCGTGGTGGTGGTCAAGACTGCCCACTTCAATTATGTAAAATTTAATTTTTAAAAATTTGTAGAAATTAAAATTGCATTTTTTTATGTCAGCTCTGTGCCAAATTGTACATATCGGACTGCTACGATGATGGGTAAAAAAATTACATTTTTGATCAAATAAATCTCCTGAATTCTTAGCAATCGCCTTTCCTGATTCCTCGTATCGATTCACCCACAGCTGCTCTATATTTAATGATATGTTTAATTGCCGAAAAAGCAATTTCTAACTCCTCTGATCACGACGGCCCGATATGTACAATTTTCTGAGCGCAAAGCTGATATTACAAACAATGCAATTATATTCATTTTAAAATTTAGATAAATGAAATTTTAGTTATATGATGTGGGCAGGCGTTAAAAAAATAAAATAAAATAAAAGTTAATCGAGAAAATCTGCTTTTTACTTACCGAGAAATCCAAAAACACTCAAATTCAAAAAATTCTTTTTGTGCCAGATCAAATCGGATTTGCTCGATTCTCGGGCAAACAGTCTCAGATAGTGTACTAGTGTTCTTTAATTCTATTATGTTGGTGCGAAAGTTTCTGACTATTTTCATGTTTAAACATTTTGACCTACCCCGTCGATCCCATTCAGCCAATCAACTAATGGTTATTCATAGTTGATGAAGGCTTGGGAATACTTTTTACGCGATACAATATCGGGCCAATTCGATCAGCAAAGATGACACTATTCAGTGAATAGTATTCACAGTCAAACTCTAAATTGTTCTTGATTTTCAATACAATTCTATTGATCGTAACTCCAAGGACAAATGAGATTGAGACAAACGTGAAAGATTATTGAGAAGCCTATTACACAGGTATTTAATTTGACTCCTTAGAAATTCTGGGGTCCATCCGAAAACGTCCCCCCTCTCCCCCTGGCAGTACCTTCCTCTCTCCTCAAATTTTGAAGTTTTAATAACATAACTCAATTAATTTTTTTTAAAAAGCTTCGCTCTTTTTTGATTGTTAAAGAGCTTGAGCTGCTCTATCTTTTGTATGTTGATGCCTAAGAGCTCAGACTCACCGGAACTTCGCTACACTATCAAATGCGATGATTATTACATTTGATAGTGTAGAGAATTTCCTGTGAGTCTGAGCTCTTAGGCATCAACATACAAAAGATAGAGCAGCTCAAGCTCTTTAACAATCAAAAAAGAGCGAAGCCTTTTAACAAAAATTAATTGAGTTATGTCATTAAAACTTCAAAATTTGAGGAGAGAGGAAGGTACTGCCAGGGGGAGAGGGGGGACGTTTTCGGATGGACCCGAAATTCTGGTCCCCTGAATTCCCGCTTAACATTTTGGCCAAATCAGTAAACTACGCTAATTGGAAAATGCTTGTTTTATTTTTTCTGGCACTGTACTCGTATAGATCGACCTTGAAAGCTCAATAGTGGTTCATTATTTTTTTACCTTCCTATCTTAGAACACAGTTATATTTAGGAACAGATTCATTAATCAATAAGTAATAAGGATATTTCGGAACCGCGATTTAGAAATTTAAACATCGAAATCAGTACTTTTTGTTGTTTCTCACTTCTCACTCGCAATGAAGGCCGAGTTTTTCACGTTTAACCGAACAAGCAACTCTTGCCCTACTACATATATGTTGGGCAAATTCAGGAGATCCCAAATATTTGAGAAGTTGAGTTCAACCACAAACATCGAAAAACACCATTTTCGGCAGTTTCGATATGAAAATAATGTTCTCACGTTCAATAACCGATATATCCAATGTTAATGTTTTCCGGTACTCCACCACTACTGACGTCACTAAAACTATAGAGGAATTGCAGGCAATCGAAATAGGCTAGGAGAAATTATGAAAAGTAAATAGTCAGAAACTTTCGCACCAACCTAATAGTAGATACTAAGTGAATTTTCATGTCGGTGTTTTCGATGCTGTTCCTCTTCCCTCTTCCCTCTTTCTCACCTGGTGGTCTACTCTCTCTCTATCGAATGCTCGCGGACTCTTCTCATCATTCGGTTTGATGCATCGAATGTAGAAGGGCTGTTTGGAGGCGAGCTGAGTTGCCAGTGCAGACATACTCTGCTTGAAGAGGAACCCAGCTGTCGGGGGACGACGACCAACCTGACAGGAGGGAGGTTACCGTAATCTGAGAAGTCTACAATATATGTGCAGGTGGCTGTGGTGGGATGTGTACCTCGGCACGCGACTTGGCTCCATCCTGGAAGAGACCGGAGAGGAGAGCGTGCTTGGAGTGGAAGAGCGATCGTTTGATGTCCTGGTAGAGAGTGTCTCTGTTCTTGTCCATGAATCCCTCGACGTTGTACGTGACTTCGCCCGCGTAGTGAGTGATTCTGAAGGAAAAGAAGATAGAGAGGGATACTCATCTATCCATTGATGCCTTCCATTCGGTCTCTTCTCCTCACTATAATGGATCAACATGGGTTTCTTGCCTGAACTGATCATGTTTGAGTGTCTTGTCACTCAGATTCACTCCTCTACTCGTGTAGTGTTTGTGCCCTCCGAAGGCCTTGTCGAGTTCCTTGAGGAAGACCTGAAAGAAAAGGGGCTCTCCATCACTCGATCACCACTATTTCTCGTTCTGACATGGCGAGATCAATGAGAGTTGCCCTCTCCCCCTCATTCGATATCGTGGATGTCCTCTACGAAGTGAGAGTGGTTTGAATGAGTAAGTGAGGGGATTAGGAAGACGATTAGTCACTCGATACACACGATTCCAATCCATTTCCATCATGGTTGCCTCTCTTCTCACTCTCTCAATAGTCAACACCTCTCACTCTCCCAATCTCAGGCACACTTATCTGTTATCATAGTCGAAAGCAACACTGATAACCCTCGAATCTGTATACTCCTTAAGGGGGAGGTGTGAAAGCAAAATAAGAGAAGAGAGTAGGGAGGAGAGGAAGGAGGGAGAAGGGATCTCTCTCAACTCACCGTATCCGTCACTTTTCCTATGGACGCGCAAGCCTCGTCGAGAATCGCCAGCAAGCCCTTCTTCGGAGATTCGATCATGTCACAGATGATCTGAAGAGGGAGAGAGGGTACGATGGTCAGTCCTCGATCGGATTCCCGTGTGTCTCCAGTACCTGGTTGTTGAAGTAGTCGATGTGCATCCAAGTGATTCCCTCTCTGGTGTACTCCTCCTGCTCCTGCTTAAGCACGAGAGTGATGAAGAGTTGCTGCAGCTTCTCATTGCAGTAGTTGATGCACAACTGCTCGAAGGAATTGCATCCGAAGATCTCGAACCCGTAGATGTCCAGCACTCCGATCACAGAGGCAGATCGATGACCTGAGCAGGGAAGGGTACTGTAGGAGGGATACTGTATCATTCCTCCCGGGATACTCAATCTCTAGACGAGCTTGGTCCCAGGAAGGCAGGATTGAAGGGAAACAGGCACTGATGGTCTGATTCTCAAATATGGTTTGCTCATTGTTTTCATTTTGGTTTGCTGATATTTGAAATTTGTAATATTCACATTGCTCAGGTAGATTCTCGTTCTGGCCTGAAACGAATGATATCTGATGGGGAAGTCTACTAGAGAGAGGGGAGGGGGAGGGGGGGGGGGCGGACCGTTGGAGATGAGGATGGCGTCATTGATGAGTTGAACGATGCGTGAGAAGAGTCGTTCGTAGATGGACTTGGCCATGGCGTCTCGAGTGTACTCTGCCTCGTGAGAGGAGTGCAACTTGCTCACGATGTCACCCGCTGCTGCGACTGTCTGAGAGAGGGATACTGTAGACGAGGGATACGGTGCCACGAGTTACCTTTCCACAAAGTGCATCTGCCAGTTCCTTCTCCGACAGAGCGAGCATCTTGGCAGCAGCTGCGAGAGTGCCTCTCTCCTTGACCACTGATCCTCCCTCGGTGCTGTCGATGTCTTCGAAGGAGAGATTCCCCAGATGGAGAATACCCGCCAGGATCGACCACATCTGAGATACACTCAGTCCATTCCTCATGTTCATGCATCTACCTGATTGGTGATGTCATCGTTGAATGAGTGGATGGACTTGAGTGCCTGCTGCACCTCCGACATCGCCGACTTGTCATTCAGAGTTGCCACCTGAAGGACCAACTTTATTCGCTTTCCTTCGGGGGACAAATGAGAATGATGTTGTACGTTAAGAGATGAGCATTTCTCGAATGGGATTCTGTCAAGTCTCAAAGAGTTTTCGAAAATAAAAATTTTGCTGCATGCATTGCTCACTGACATTGCTGGCATCTCCCTGATTGAGGAATGAGTAGTGGGCGGGGGACTTGCTGAGTCCGAGTTCCTTCAGTCGGCCCTCTGGGAGACCAGCTAGCATCTGGTAGAAGATGTGGAAGTTACGCTCTCCCTTCTGCTGACGGACGACGCGGGACTGAAATGGGAAAGTAATGTATTGATTATTGGCGATGGATATATTGAGAGACATCGTCCTCTGTCCCTCCCCACCTTCTCCAGCAGATACTCATTGATGCTTCCTCCGATGGGATCTCCCCCGTGGTTGAAGTTGATGTGCATGTACTTCCCGTAGCGAGACGAGTTGTCGTTCCTGTTCGTCTTCGCACAGCCCATCGCCTCCAAGACACAGTTGGATCGGAGAAGCACCGTCTTCACCCTGCAGAGGAAGATCAGAGTATTGACTAGTGGCTGCGATTGGCGTGATCATTGGCTGAACGCTGCCATTGACTCTAGGATCACTCATCATCTCGATGCATTCGAGAGAAGGAGACTTATTATGGGTGTACAGTGGATGATTGCCCCCCCCCCCCCTCTCGATAGTACTCCCTCTCTCTCGATACACTTGGGAGTGCTCCTTTCCTCTCTTCTATTTTCATTCGTGGAGGATCAAAGAGAAGATCTCTGAGAGGGAAAGAGGAGGATACAGTGTGTGTTTCTATCGTGAGAAACGGGTCCTAATGCGAGCATATGAGGGGGGAGGAGAAGAGAACCCTTGAGGGAAAAGAGAGGAAGGAAGAGGAAAAGAGAGACAGATGGCCAAGTGAAGAGACGAACATTAGAAGGACATGCGAAATCAGATGAGAGCAATCGATGGAGTCGGATGGAAGAAGGGGAAGATGGATGGGGAAGGACGATAGAAGAGGAGATAGAGAAGGGAGTGACTGTATCGAGAAGAGCCATCTAGTGCATCCCTAGGGGGTTTGAGAGTGATCTTTGATCTCTCACCTCTCGACTTCCTTCTGTTGTTGGGTGTTGGTGATAGCAGCGAGATACTTCATGATGATCTTGCTCGTTTCTGTCTTGCCCGCTCCTGATTCACCTGGAGGAGAGAAGGGAGGGAATTGAGGGATGGGAATGCATTCCAATTTTTTTTATTTCACTGTATCCAACAATTATAAATATCGAGGATGGGGGCTGAAAGAGTACCCGAAATGACGATGCACGAGTCGGTGCCGAATCTCTGCATCGAAGTGTACGCTGCATCTGCTATGGCGAAGACGTGCGGAGGCCGCTCGTAGATGGCACGACCACGGTATCTGAGAGGGAGAGAGCTGTTAGGAGGACGACCATGAGGGAGCAAGAGGATATCCCGTTGTGGGAGATCTACTGAACAAGAGTTATGTATCTGGAGGGAGGGGGTAGCGAGTAGGTTAGTCACGATTGACATGCGAGGGCGTAGGAAAGAGAGGGACACAGCTGTTGTGCTTCTTTCTTCCGAGTGTACGGTATGGAGATGAAGGGGCGATACTCACTGATCGATGGTGTCCTTCTCATAGATGGGTAGGTCACGGTACGGATTCACTGCGATCAGCACCTCCCCGATGTACGTGTAGATGCGAGACTTGGACAAACTGCAACGAAATTTTTGTATTCCCAACTTTTTCTCTATCCTCATTATTTATGTGCTCTTGAATCCACAATGTTCCAATTACTGCTGATATCCACATGTTTATTTCACAGGTTGTTTTCGGCCACTTTCTAACTCTGCGATCTCCCCTCTCTTCCTCTTCCCTTCCTCTATTGTATAACTCTGCGCACACAATCGGATCGTGGGTGGTTCAAGGGGGGCTTCTCCTTCTCTCCCTCATTCAACCCCCCTCCCCTCATCACCCTTCCTCTCCCTCCACCGACAACACCCTCACTCTATGACCGCAGCACGATTTCACAAGCCCTGTTTTGAGAAGCATTCCCCCTGGCAATGAAATGAGAGGACAGACGGAGGGGAGAGAGAGAGAGAGAGACTGATTGTGAAAGGACTGCGCGAGAGAAAGAGAGAGGGGTGAGTCATCGAAGGAACACTCTGAATGGCCCCTGAGGACATGGATAGGAGATGATTGGGCAATCAGAGGAGTCAACCAAGAGAGAGAGAAGGAAGGAAGAAGGGGTAGACAAGGGTGGGGGAGGGTGGCGATCGGAGGTTCTCTGGTGTTCCCTCCTCGTGTCTATTGCGTCCACTCAATCTAGTTGTCCATTCACTAGAGAGAAGGAGACTGGAGACCATTTCTTGCCCCCCTTTCCTCATTTGCATGACGTGAATTCGAGATGGAGAGAAAGAGGGACGGAGAGAGAGGGAGAGCTAGTTGTTGAGAAGATGCGAACAATGGAAGAGATACGAGAAGATTGACGAAGTTATAAGACCAATTGGCGCGTGCCCCGGAGATGATTAGAAAGATAGAGCAATCATGGACTTCATAGCATATGTTCGTACCGTAGCTGAAGATTGTTGACGATGGAAGGGAGGTCGATGGTGGAGAGGAGAACGAGATCCTCCACCCCAAATTCACGAGAATCATGCTGATGAAGAGCCATCGAGAAGGAGGAGAAGTGAGGATGAGGATGAGATTAGGAGAGGAGAGAAACGAAGGGCATGCGATCTACAAGGGGAGAACATCAGAATGATGAGGGGGTGGGGGGGAGGATTGGAAATTGATCACGGAATCAAGGGATGATAGGCAATGCAGCATTTGATTGGTATGCGAGAAGAGAGGCGAGGATGGAGTCAGTGAAGAGTATGATGCAGAAGAAAGAAACTGTGAGAGGAATGGAGGAGAGAAAGAAGGAGGTGAGTAGGTGATAAGGGGAGAGGGGAAGGGAAGGAAGGGGAGGAAGTCTGAGAGAGAGAGGTGAGTCACATCGAAGCAGTGAGATATTGAAGAAGAGATGGAATATGAGGGGGATTGAGCATCTGTTGATGATTGGGAAGAAAGATATTCATTGGAATGCGTGATATTTAGATGGAGTGGCAAACGGGTATTGCTAAAATGTTTCCAAATCCGAGAGAAGATAGCAAGGTTCAGCTCAAAACCTGGAGGGTTCATTGGAAAATATGATGTAAAACAGTCCAACACCGTAAAGGACCTGTGGTTCCATCAATGATGACCACGATAGAATGGAGAAGAGTATCAGATGGACGAGATTCGATTGCCAAAGGGAATCATGAGAGAGGAGAGAGGGTGATTGGAGAAGAAGAAGGGTGGCAGGAAAAGGAGAAGTGGAGGAATATGTGAACAGAGGGAGGGAGTTGATGGAGGGAAGGGAGGGAGGGAGGGGGAGGAGGATAGACAAACACACCTTCAAGAGGTAAAAAGGAGGAATTAAGAGGGAGAAGAAGGAGAGAAAGTGCCAGATGACTGAGTCGGATTACTGCTCTGAGGAGGAGAGAGAGAACCAAGAGACAAGGGAACTGTTCATCCCTAGAGCTCCCTCTCTTCCCTCCCCTCCCCTCTCACTCTTCCATCTCTATTTCCACCCTCTCTCACTCTCCGATTGAATGACTGACTGGCCTTGTAGCTGGGGGAAAGCTCAGTCGGATGAGGGACAGGAGATGGGCGTTTCCTGTGTGGATGAGAGAGAGAGACGGTAATAGGAGACGAGTACGGTGTCGATACGCGCAGTGATAAGGCGATTATCGAAGCTTATCACAACAGTTGCGAACGATGAAAGGGAAGAGAGAGATGGAACATCGTCTCTGTGATCAGTAGTCCGCGAATCCATTGGGAATGTATCAAAATATGACGATGAGAAGTTGAAATTGATCAAGACGAGTTAAGTAGCATTGATCGGTGTGGAAGATGGGAAACTCGGAAAGAGAAAAGAAGATGCGGACGATAAGCTGAGGAGTCGCTCGAAATGACAGTGGAGAGAAGGAGTGAAAATATGGATGGAGAGATGACATTTGGAGGAGTGTTTGTCATTCCACCCTCTCTACATGCGGACGGTTTTTGAAGAAGGCGCGCAAGTTTTATGAGCGACTAAGGGAGCGTTTTTGAAGGTTAGAGAGAAGTTGCTGGGAAGAGGACTACTCCCCGACCTAAATGTGAAAATGTAGGCAAGAATGATCTCACACCAATAATTTACAGACAATCATGCGATTGTCTGATTGATTATGTATTGCTTACGAAATTGACAATACGGGTGTAGGTATGAAGGGGGAAGAGGAGGGAAGATGAAGAAGTGATGGGTGAAGAAACCAGTCGAGTACAATGATTCTTCTTGCTGCGAGAAGAAATCTGAATGGAGATTGAGTGAGGAGTCGGCCGCGAAGGAGAGACTGCAAGCGAGAGAAGGAATATAATATCAAGTAGATCACTAAGTGTTGATCACGACAATCTAATTGTGAAGAATAATCCACTCTTTGTGGTTCTTCATAAATTAGGCTATATGTGTAGCTTATATGTAGTGGATTGACTTGCCATACTTGACATCCTCCTCTATCTCCCTCTCGAGTCTATACGAGACTGTTCCCAATGGAGTATGCCCATTGGGTGTGCGAGGTGTGAATAATATTTGGCGATCTCCTTACTCTTCTCACCCATCTCCGCCTTCTCTTCATTCATCCATCTCCTTCTTCCCTTATCTATCTACCTGCCCTCTTCATTCCATCCCTCTCCATTGTTTGTGCCTGTGACCCCTCCCTCAGTCCTCGATGAGTCTTCTTCTCCCTGAGGAGGGAATGAGTGTCCGATCGTCTCTTTCATCCTTTCCTATTGGTTCTCGTCTCTCCTCCATTCTATCGCATGCACGATCACTCATCTGTGAAGCATGTCTCTCTTCTTTCTTAGGTAATGCCCTATTTATTCAAATTTTTAGTTACGCGATTGGTAAAGTTAAATCACTGTGGAATAATATTTTTAAAAATATTTTAGATGAATTACTAGATTTAATACATCGCATCTATGAATATTGACTGGGATGCACCATGGATATCTTGGGCAGATTCATCGTCTTCTCATTGATTTGTCACTGTTTAACCAGTCGATTCCTCTCCTCCTCTGCACTTCTCACTCCTAATCTGATCTTGCTCACTCGCAAGAACTTCCTCAAATACTCGTGACGTAAGAAAGTGTTCGCACCTTCTGGAAGATCCAAGTTCGCTTATTCTGATATCAAGGGATTCCAATTGGACCAGAGATGTGCACTTTATTTTCAATAATAATGAATATTTGAATAGCTGGATTAGCTGTTGATCGCTTTGCTTTCGGCATCCTATTAAGCCACTTAGTCTAACCCTGTGGGGCTGTAATGAAAGAATGTATTGAATTCATAATTTAGAAATTATCTACATAATCGAATGGCAAGTGATTGACTGCTTGTTTGCCTCTCATCCCTCATCCCTCATCCCTCCCCAATCTCAGATCGAAGCAGTTCTCCACTTCCTCCCTCCCAATATGCGTTTAATTAATTTACGATCAGCTGAGATCGTTTGAGAGGGAGGGAGTGGGATGTAGAGAGAGAAGGGAAGGGAAGGGATGGAATTTACGATAGCACCACAGTGAGAACTATCATCCTCATCACAACTTCCATTTTAGTACATTCTCGTTGCTTCACGAACTCAACCCAAATAGTCGTAGGTCGATCACTTGATTTCTGAAATATCTTTCAATCAATTCATTAAATCTATACTAACTTCATGTAAGGTTGATCCAGTTAGTTGACCGCCATAACAATATCTTAAATGCCCTGCCTTTTCCAGTAAGATATATTTCGTGAGTATCATCGTTTATTCCCATCTTCATTTCTTCTAAATTAGTGAGTGGAAAGGGAGAATCGTAGTATCATCTCATTGATTAGGGGCGAATCTCGTTTCGAACCGCCCTCTCTCCCTCTTCCACTCGCATCTCCTTTGAGGACAAAGCGATAATCGACTGATCATAACTCTTCTCATCGAGAGAAATTTTCTCCTTCGCAATTTTTAAGGAATCGGCCAATTGAAAATGAAACTTTACGCAATCTTCTTTGCTTCTTTCGCCTCCTTTCCATTCTTCTTTCACCCTACCTCTTACTCCATTCCTATCTCGTGATACTCTCGGGAGCAATTCCGAGAGAGTTTCCCATTTCATGCTCGCCATTCGAGTGCATCGTTGATTCTTATTCCACTTCGAATCTTCTTCCCTTGTGAATGTCTCCGTATAGCAGGGGTCAATGCACTCTGATGCTTGCAAGGCTATCGGTCATTTTATCACCCTCTTCCATTCTCATTCCTCTCTTCTTTCCTCCACTCTTTCCCTTCCTCTTCCTTCTTTCTTCAATTCTCGATGTTCTTCTCCTGCTTGTCACCTCTCTCCTCCTCCTCCTCCTCTCCTTCTCCTCTCCCTCTCCCTCTCCTCTTCTCCTTATCAGGAAGGGGCAAGTCGACGCCATCTGACTCATTCCTCGTTCTTCCCCTCCAGCTAGTCATCCACTCTCTCTTCCTTTCTCTTCTCTCCTCTCACTGCTCCTGCACGACCCACGCGATATACGAAACCCCATCGAAGCGTTTCTCATTCAGGAACCAGCCTCACTCATTTCTTCTTCTCTACTCTTTTCCTTCAGAATATCGTATTTTGTAGATGGGATAGTGTTGAAATTGTAACGTGGACTCATCTTCCGGAAATCCATTCCTACCCTCATCTTCCTTGATGATCTATCGTGTCATCATCGCATTACTTCTTCTCCTCCCCCATTCCTCTTCCTCCCTCTCCCTTCTTCTTTCCTGCATGTTCTCCTCAGTCCATCTTGGTCGACTCATTTATTGCCCTCCTAGGTGATCATCACCCTTTCTTCCCCCTCCCTCTCTCTCTTTCTCTTTCTTCCTTACCAGGAATCGAGTGAGCGATCGCGGAAATATGTGTATTGAAATTCCAGTGTATGGGCGGATCCCAATATGTATGCTCTTTAGTATTTCGGTATCAGAGGATCTGCGGTATTACTGGAGAGGCTTCTCTCTCTCCTTCTCTCAACTGTATCTTCGTCCCATCTGACTATGTGCAAAGAGTGTTCACGTGTGTTCAATGAGAGTTCGCGAGAGATGCTCCCATGATTAAGCGGGCGATGCTCTATCTCCCATGCAGCCTTGTTCTTGCCATTGAAGTGGAAGTCAATATGCACTTCTTCTTGTTCTCAGTCCTCCAGATTCCTTCTCGTTCTTCCTCTCGATGCTCTAGTCTCATACTTTCCCTCTGCCGGCTCTCACTCTCAAGATGGCCAATGACTACTCTTCCCACCACTCATTTTAGTCATCTCACCTTCCTTTCTCCTTTGGCCGGCATGCTTTCACCCCCTGCTCAAGTGTGTTCCATTCCATTCCATTTCACTCCATTCCCTCTTCCTTCCTTAGTCCTCCTCTTCCTCCACCTTCTCCTCTATTCTCCAACCATTCCATAATCATCCACTATCACCTCTTATTACACCTTCCTCAGCTGCCTTTGATCTGCCCTCTGCCTACTCAGTCTCTCATTATCATAGAGAGACAGGGTGATAGAGGAGAACAGTTCTTCATGATGACTGCCCCTTAAATTCTCTCCATTCCAGTCCCGAGTGACCTACCTCTCCTCTTCAATCGATAATCGGCAGGACGATAGGAGAAGCGAGGACGCAGATGAGACGGAGACTCACCGTCCAATTTGGGTATGACTTTGTTGAATAACGAATTACGAATTGTGTTGAATATAACAAATTAAATATAGTCAATAACGAGATACCTAAATAGATTATTGTATTCCTAAATATTAAGTGGCATATTTGAGAAAGTAATCATTTTCTCAGAATATTTAGTTACTATTTCTTCTTCGTTGTGCCTCTAAGATGCTTATTGGTTCAGATCGATGCGAGTGGCAGTTCCCTGTGGAGATGGAAGGAACACTCTCAGGGAGATCGCCCAGGCTGCTGTACAGAGGTACAAGAATGCCACCAATAAGGTTAGTCGAGAGAGAGGGAGGGAGGGAGAGAGAGGGGGGGAAGGGTGCAGTCTCTGCCGCGTTGTTAATATCATTCGTGGATGAGATGCAGAGGAACCTGCGGGTTACTCTGTAGCATCCGTGATCTTGGTTCTCTCGCAGGGGCAATCATACTAAGTGTCTCATCTCTTTTCTCTCCTCCATTGAATATCCATCTACTGGTCCTTCGTTGCTTTCACTCTCCCCTCCTCCCCCCCCTTCACCACGAGAATGGAGAGATTCCATTGCATTAGTTGCACTCTTGCAAGTGAGACTTCTAATGTACCTCAGCACGATCTCCCCTAGCAGCAACCTAGACGTAGACTAAGTTGTAGACGTTTTATTGTTGATCATCCTCCCCCTTGGCTGATGAGTAGTGCACACTTCTCCAGAGAGATGGAATGGAGGAAGAGGGAACAGTACTCTCTCCCTTCCTCATCCGATCAACTAGCGGAGTGAGTTCAGCCTTGACAGGCCATCCACGGGGGTCAATGCAGTCATTCACTTCATTCCCATCCATGCCTCCCTTCACCCTTCCCAGTCAATACCCGTTCGCTCAACGTATGATCTTTGATCTTTTATCTTATGTTGTCAGGGTTATTGCTAGACCTCGGTTGTCCTCACTCCAATCAAGCTCATTCGCTCCTCTCATTTTCGTGACCGGAGCGAGCAAAACACCTGCCCCTCCAGTCTTTTCCTCCTTTTTGTCGTTCTCTTCCATCTTCGTCCCCTCAAATCACAGGGTTGGTCTGAACTAATGAAGAATGGACAAGGAACGAGGGGAGGGGGGGGGAGAGTGGCAGAGAAGGAGAGTGGCCTCCTCCTCTCCTCGTTCCCCTCTCACCTGAGTGCGCGAGTGAGTGCTTGTTTGCCGAGACTGACTAGTAGAGACAGAGACGCAGAGGAATATGCCCGATTCGACCTGTCCCCCTCTCCTTCTCCTCTCCCCCATACTCCCTTAGGGTCGTCATCGTTTGTTGTCTCGTTATGGCTCTCGATCGATTGATCAGCCTTCTCCTCCCTCCTCTCGTTTCCATGGTTCGTCCACTCCTTCTATCGATCCTCCACTCCATCCCAATATTCGCCCAATCGTAGGGTGTTGAATAGAAAGAGAAAGAGGTCGTTGTGGTAGTGGAAGGAAGAGTGAAGAGAGGAAGAAGAGATGGCAGATAGGAGGTCATTTGCATGCTGTGGCTATCGCTTACGACCCCTCCCCTCCCCTCCCCCTTCCCACCCTTCTCCCCTTTCGCCTCTCCTCCCTCCACTGACACCATTCGGTACATCTGTCACCAAAGTGTTGCATGGGGGGGGGGGGGGCAGGCCCATGCCTTCCCTCCCCCCTGAGACTCTTCTTTGATCCTCGTCATTTCATCTGCAGCTCTCATTCTTTCATGCATTCCTCCCCTCCATTCGACCCTCCATTCCAACTCCTTCTCTCCCCTCGTTTCATCCCCCTCTCTTTTGTATGGAACGTGTGTGCGTGAGAGAGGGGAGAGTGATATTCCATCCTCATTCCTCTCCTCTTCTCTCGATCGATACATAACCAATCAGGTAGGGCAGACTCCTTTAATCAGATGGTACTTAGTCACCTTCGCTTGTTTTCTTCCCTCTCTCCTTCCCTTTATCTTCCCAGCTTCTCAAGTGTTCTCTTCCTGTTATCTCCCTCCTTACAAGCTTCTCTCTCCCTTTCTTCTCACTAATCACTCTAATTACTCATAGCTCTTAGCTGCTTGTCTCTTCGATTTCGATCCTGGATGTCAGTCAATTCCATTCGTTCCTTCCATTCCACTCGATCCTTCCTCGATCCTTTTCCCCTATCATGTGCATATCAATACTCGTTCCCCATTGGCTTCTTATCATATCACACTCATTCCCTCTGGCACTCCCATCCACAGCTCATCATTATCGTCTGCATTGAATCAAAATTTGAAGTTCAAGATGATCCCCCCCCCCCCCCCCCCGCTCTTGCTTATTCTTCTAGTTGTTCCACCATTGAATCTGCAATCCATCGTTCTCGCCGTATACCGTATCCTTGGTGCGTCTTCCTTACCGTATCCTCTCTAGTATCGATCATCGGAAGTGGTGGATGCGGGGTGTGCGAGTTGCCTCTCTGCGTGATAGTCTGAGTCGGGAGGAACGGGAGAGACTGGAGAGAGGGAGAGAGACTGGCAGACTGCCTGCAAGGGATGACGACAGACACGTCACTGTAAGTGAAGGGGAATCAATCGCTTGCAGGGCGAGGATACGGTAGTAAGGGTGCATCGATTGATGCTCCCCGAAGAAGACGCCATACTCGACATGAGTGATACTGTAGAGGAGATACTCGAGGAGGGAGCGACTCATGTATCCATTCGAGATAATTACTCTAGATTACAGTGGCGAAGAGCATGAGAAGATTGATTTGTTAGAGTACGGTAGATGAGTGTATTGATTGATTGCAGATCGTGGCGATCTTCGACGAAGACGACGGGAGGAGGAAAATATCGAGACAGAGCATCGTAGAGGTCAACGACTACGAGAGACTCAATAGTCAGTTCATTCCTCCCATTTACCAGAAGATGGTGATATCAGGAAGATGTGGTGCATTAGAGTGTATGATACTAGCTTATGGAACGAACGGGATGGAAACTGTTCTTTGAACACTAGAAATTGACTTTGAATTATGATTATAACTATGAGTGAACTATGAGTTTGGCAATCCGAGAAGCAAGGGGGTAGTGAAAGCAATAAGAAGTGGTGAACTGTATGATTTGAGTGGGAGATCTTCGTGTGTCATCATCAGCCTCTTCCTCCTCTCATCCTCCCTCCTCCTTCCTCCATTCCCCCCATTCATCCACTCCCTCCTCCACTGGACCATCGAACACTCCCGTGAGATCATCCCTGAGATCGGAAGGAGTAACGAGTCCCACGAGGAACCATCGAGTCACTCTCAGTCCAGGTCAGTTCAACCATCTTCCATCTTTCAATCTACTTTTTCTCACTTCATCCAAATGTGAAGTCAGGGCCATTTTCAATTGAAATGCTCATAAGCCACTGACTGTTGTAGTAAGATTACGAAGGATATGAAAGAAGTAATATTAAGATAAAATAAATAACTAAACATGTTCATGTTGCAGAAGTGACGAAGAAATTGGATCTGGACGAGCGGAGAGAAGGGCGAGAGGGAGGGGATGGAGGGTCTTCCAGATTGAGTCAGCCTCTTTTTAGTATCTTTTATTTTATCGAAAGACTGGAGTTATCATAGTGCTGCCAGTTTGGATCGAAATGTCGATGAGTGAGAAAGATGGGATGGATCGATCGATATGTATTGGTTGCAGCTCGTTCGATGGGTCGTAAGTCGAAGATGGCTGATTCCTTCTACGACGCAGCAGCTCGATTGGAGGAGATGGGGAGTACGTCCCTCGGTCCCTCCCACTCGCACTCAGTCCCCTCCAGTCTACTCGCCCTATCGACGCCCCCGCCACTATCCGCTGCCCACTCCAAGTCTGGTGAGCACCTCACTCATGTGATGCCCCACTCATTAGAGATCGAATAGTCAATGAGGGGACGGGGAATGAATCAGAGAAAGTACATTCACCGTCTTAGTGCATTGCAAACTAATGTATGCTTTCTTAGATTCGTATTCTGCCAGTGCGATTCTCCCTGCTGCAGACCCCGCCCACACGGTCGTCGTGCTGCACGACAAGCAGAAGACGCGACTGGGCATTGAGGTGAGAGATCAAAGATCATCACGAGTACGGTTAGGAGATAAATGGATAGAGAGGAGAAGTCATCTGGGGAAGTATTTCTAAATTGGAAAGTATAACCTTTACCGAATATCCTCGTAGACAGGGCTGGGACACAAAAAACACACAAAAAATTTTTCCCTGAAAATGTTTTGCTTACACCTTCCGGTGTTTTGTACTCAAAATGTATATCTGGCTGTGATTGACTGATTGGCATGGGCGCATAGAATAACATCTTTCCAACGCACCCAATGCATGATTTTGTGTCATTTTTTTCTGTTTTCGTGTAAACACAAAATGTTGATTTAAAAATTTTTGGGAACAAATCAGACGGCGATTTCTTCACAGATGGATACAGATGGTGTATAGAAATAGTTTATATAAATAATAATTATATGTCAATTGAAGATACGCTTAGAATAACAATATGTTGTTTTTTTGTGTCCCAGCCCTGGTCGTAGACCGGGAGATGGATAAGAAAAATTTTAAAAAAAAAGATTTTTACGAATTTGGTATGTTTACTTAATGAGAAGGCTAAAGAAGGAGGAGTGCCTAACCTTTCTACGGTTCTTGCGTAGTCATGCCTCCACTGGTCATCCCCACTCTCTTCCTTCTTCTCCTTCTCTTCCCCCATTCCTCCCTCTGCAGGTTTCTGGAGTGCAGGACGAGTCAGCGATCGGTCGTCTTTCTGCACTGCAGATCACATCGATTGACCCCGATGGAAGAGTGGGCAGAGACGGAGGATTGAGGATTGGAGACAATGTCGTCGAGTTGAATGGAAGACCTGTTAACAAGGTGAGTAAAGGGAAGACCATGGGGAGGAAGGGGGAGGGAGAGGGAAGGGGGAAGAATAGGGGATTGAGACATACTGTCTACTTCACACTCAACCCTGGTTGTCAGATGTCTCTCATCCGTGCCCGTACGTATCTCTTTGAGATGGCGATCGATAACTCGCCCACTCTCACTGTCGCCCGACCACTCGAATCATTCCAGTCAGTTAATGAGAAATTCCTTCTGATGAGATCATGTTGAGTAGTTGTATGAATGCACCTTGGATGCATATTGCTATCTTCCTCCGTGGTTCATCTAACAAGGTGTATTCTGCCCTCTGCAGTGCCCCCTCGACTCCCTCCTCTTCCTCGTGTCTCACTCGAGAGGGAAATGGACAGGGAAGCATGAAGAAGCCCATCCAATCTGCACTCCAGCAGGCGAATACTGTCGAGATGCTCGGAGAGAAGAGGAGGGTCGACATCGTCAAGAGTAAGTGCAGGGGGGGGGATAGATACAGAGTGGAATGAATGAATTGTCTCTTTTGGTCCCGAACACCGATCATCGTGTGGTGCTAAGAAGGAATTGTTCAGTGACAGAGTTTAGTGAAATAGTTGAGGTTTCATTGAGTAAATGGCGAGCAGTCTGAAATGGTAATTGATCCAACTGCAGAAGGCGGATTCGGGTTCACGATCACTGGGAGAGAGACTGGGAAGGGAGGACATCTCTTCCTTGTGGGGACTGTGAAGGCTGGAGGAGCTGCCTATGGAGTACTCCATGGAGGAGATCGACTACTCGAGGTATGCAGGGGGGGGGGGGGGGAGGGAAGGGGGACATCCATCCGCCAGTCACTTACTATTGTCAATCGACCTGAGTTCCGGTGATTGTGGAACGGGCACAACTCAATCTGTCAGATGATCAAGGAAGAAGGAGGGGCGTGAATTGCAGGTGAACGGGGAATCACTGGAGAATCTGAGCCAGTCTGAGGTCGTCGATCGATTGAAGAGAGTGAAAGAAGGAGAGACTGCGAGACTGCTGCTGAGTAGAGTGGGAGGAGCGAATGGAGAGAAGGAGAGAGAAGAGGAGAGAGAAGACAAGGAGAATAGAGCGTATACTGTGAGTTATAGGGAGAGTTGAGGGGGGATGGTTGTAGTGGATTATGTGAGGGGTTGAGTCTGAGTGATGTCAAGGTATCTCTCTCTCCCTCTGTAGGTGGATGCTGGATGGGAGGAGATGGTCTTATCCATCCCTCTCAACAACTCTGGCAGTGCTGGATTGGGCGTCTCTCTCAAGGCGAGAGTCACTGTCAAGAACGATCGATCAAGACACGACTGTGGAATATTCGTCAAGAAGGTACGGTAGGGGGGGAGGGGAGGGGAGGGGGGAAGGAGGGGGGGGGGGGGTAGACTGGGAGACAGCTCTCTTCATTGGCCCCTGGTTGCAGTTGTTGCACGGAGGGGCAGCCCATCGAGATGGGAGACTGAGAGTGGACGATAGACTAGTGGCCATCGAGGAAGAGAGTCTGAGGATGAAGACGAATGCAGAAGCATCCGAAGCCATCACCACCAAACTGAAGAATATCGGACAGGAGGCTAGCTGTGTCACGTGCGTGCAAGGGGGGAAGAGGGGGGGGGGGGAGCCGTGTCCCCTATACTTGGTTATAATGGATCTCTCTCTCTCTCTCAATATTCAGTCTGCGAGTATGGCGTCCCCATTCGACTCGTGAGGAGGAGGGAGAAGGACAGACGAGAGAGGCACTCGACGAAACAATCCACGTTAACGGAGGAACCACTCCAGTCTCCACGCCCACCCACGTCCAATTGAGGCAGTGTGAGTGTAGGGGATGAGGGAGAGCAATGGGGACTGTAGATATCCTGGTTTCATGGGTTGTTGGCTGCTTTCTAGCGATACTAAACGGGGCATTGGAATTCGAGGAATGAGAATCTATTGAGTAGACGAATGTGAAGGATGAGGCAAAGAGGAATTGGCAGAGGGAATGGAAGAATGTGCTTGCAGTGTCAACTCCTCTCGACGATCGTCGTGCGACCATCAGCAGTGAATGCAGTGGGACGGATCTCGATGAGAGTACGGTAAGTGGACTGACTACGGTAGATCGATCGATAGGGGGGGGGGTAGTTATCGATTTATATCCTTCCTTTCTTCCAGATCCCTCCAGTGGATGCATTCGATCGAGAGGCTCCGACAAGGAAATCTATAAGTGAGAAGAGAGGAATGGGGGCGAGCAGTGATGCAGCACTCACTACTACCTTCCAGAAGATAAAGCACTCGAGACAAACTAGTGGTGAGGAAGGAGTTGGATCGGATGCATAGTGAATACTCAATAGTGGTAGAGTATAATAGTGGTACATTAATATTAGGTTGTAACATAAGTTTTGTCGCATTTCGGAGGTTCACAATATTTCCATGAAGGATACTTTTCAAACATTATCAATGCCTGACCTCCTAGTATATGTTTGGGGTGTTCATGCACATTCAAACCGTAGGGTAGAGCTGAACTGCGCACACTGGCTATGCGAAAAATATTAATATGAACTGATTTAAATTTGGTGCAGATTTTATTAATTCGTTTGATCGGGTGCTAGTTCGCAGAGATGAATAATGAACCAAACTTCTACAGCATGGTGATATACCCCATCAATGCTCTTTCAAAATATACGCCAGATATGGTGCTATGTTGAGCGGAACCAAAGATATACTTCACTGAGTGTAAGGTTAGCCGCTGATTCGTAGCCAACTTGACCAACTCTTCTGAATCCAGAATTGCAACAACAGTGACTAACATAAGTGCGTTCAATTACCACTCATGGAGGTATAATTTATCATTAAACAAGTGAGAGAAAGAACACTCCACTTGTGGGAAATTTGAATTTTTATTAATTCAATTCGCGCACAATTTTACCAAAATTTGCAAGTTTAGGTGTTTCGAATTAAAGATTGTCATTCAAAAGCTATTTATTTCCAAACTTATCCCAAGTAGATACTAGTAAGGGAAGTGTTTATGGTTCGGATGGACACAACAAATCAGATATTGAACATGCGTGCGAGGTAGGAATATGAATAAAGTGCCGATTTCAGTAGTTTAATTTACATACCATCGTTCTGAATGGAGCCACTTATCTCAACAGAACCCAATCTACCCCAAACTTTGTCTGCACACTGACCACTTTGGGTGAACTATATTCCACCACTATTTGGATCTGGATATCTACTGAGAAGAAAATTCGGCTTGCGAAAGTTTTCGCGACCGTCACCAACCATCCACATTATACAAACTCGTCTACATTTCTAGAACGATTTTCGTTTGTCATTATCCGTGAGTGGTTCAAAATTATGCACATATGTAGTACTTTACGCAAATCACACAAAATCGGCATAATTTATCCTTTTCAAGAAGAGCTGATGCGTGAAAATGATTTCTAATCCTTATCTCAGTACAACTTTGTCTGACTAATGTGCCTCCTCAACTGCCTTGACAGGACTGAAGTAAAGCGCGTAAGAAAGATTACGAAGGCCCTCACTGATGATGAATAACGAAATTGAGATTAAAATGCATAAGAGATTGGACGCGACAAAACTTATGTTACAACCTGATAATAAAAATTATACAAAGTGTTACCTTCCCTGTTGATAATGTACGGAGTATGAAAAGGTATTTTTTGACAGTAATTGTAATGTACTCGAATGAAGGAGAAGGATTGAGAATGTTGGGAGTGTCTTGATTCTGAGGTACTGACTGTTGCTCCTTTGCAGCCCCGCCCACTTCCGCCTCCTTCCACGGGGCTTCTGCTGTGGCGAAGAGAACGGCAGAGAGGATACGAAGCCAGTCTGTGCATCCTCGAGTGGCACCCGAAGAGAGGAGAGAAGAGGAGGAGGAGGAGGAAGGAGAGGGGGGAGAGGAGGGAGGAGAAGAGACCAGAACGAGGAGTAATACTATGTCAGTTTGAGATAGAGAAGATGAGATTGTGATGGATTGACGGAGTATGCAAATGGGATTCGTAATGGCTAGGGTTCACCGAAGATCTAATTCGAAACACTTCTTGTCTAATCACTCGTAAACATATTTTTGTGTTTCCTGAGCCTCCTTTCTAAAACGAGATTGCATGGAAATGGAAGATGACCCAAAATGGGGAGATGGGAAGGAGAAAGAAGTGATTGCAGAGGTAGCGGGACTGTAGTGGAGAATGGAGGGAAGGAGAGAATAGGAAGGAGCAACGGAATGAAGAACTCGTTCAAACAAGCCGTCGACGATTACAATTGTCAGCTGGGTTTTTTTTCTTTCTGATGTCGATTGCGGACAATAATCGCCACATTATGCGATTTAATTCTGCTAGTGATTTCAAGAAGTTCGATGCTTCGGGTCGATACGAAAGTCCTGTTTGCAGTACCGTGGATGTATCGGTCTTCGACTGATTCCCCTCTGATGATGAGGAAACAGAATGAGAACAAGGAGAAGGAGAAGGAGAGGAGGAAGTCCATGGGAAGGTACTGTATTCAGAGTGAGACGATCAAGTAGGAGTCGGAGGAATGGATTACGGTGGTTGATTGCAATCGATTGATTGCAGTGGACTGCGCAGTCTCTTCAAGCTGGGCAAGTCGCGCGAGGCCGATCTGGACAAGAACGAAGAGTATCTGAGGAGGAGAGAGGAAGAGACCAGAAGGAGGTTCGCTTATTCCCTTTTGCGAATTGAGAAAAGGAATGGTCGGAATCGTTGACTATTCTGGTATGAATCATAATGAAGGGAATATTTGAGGATGGAGAGTGAGATGAGTGTGCATCCCTCTCGCAGTACTCCCACAACGAGAAGAGCTACTCTCTACTCTGACTACTCCCCTCTACAGTATCCACCCCCATACGTGAGTGATCTACCTTCATTGTGACCTGTCCTTTCTACTGCCCACTCCTTCCATTCCATCATGCGTCCACTCGAATCTCACATTCTTCGTGTCCCATTCTAACTCTGATTCCTTATTCCTCTCACTCGATTTGGTGATAACTATTCAATCACTCATACCATCCACTGTTCATCTCCCTCTTCCGGCCGTCTTTCGTCTTTCCTCTCTATCTGAGTGTGTGCTTCTTCGATTATCGATTGAATTGCTTTCTTCACTTGTTTACCTCATTCTCTCGTGGTCACTGATAGTAGAGTGAAGAGAGTACCCCCTCTCCCCCTCCCCTCTGCCCCTCTCTTCTTCTGCTGGGATGGATCTCTGGTCTCTTCAGAGAGACGAGCCCTCCTCTCCTCTTCCTCCATCTCCCCTCCGATCTCCTCTCATCGTCGCTAATTCTAAATTCTACAGTAGTCACTCGAGGTAATCTCACGCTCCTCACTCAGGCCACGCCCCTCCCCCCTCCCCCTGCCCCCCCCCCTCAGTGCTTACTGTATCTGTCGTCCCTGCTGCGAGTCAATTGCATGATAATATTAACCAATATTTACCTACAGTCTCCTCCTTGTAACTACCGTATGCTTGCTGGCAGCTGGCATCACCTTCTAGTCCATCCCTTGTCTGTAATCCATTGTCCGTCTCTCACCTCACTCCTTCAATTTACTCCTTCCCTCTATATTTCCCATCTGCTTCTACCGCTTCCAACCTGTCTTAACAGCTATCCCCTCTCTTTCTTTTTGCTGGGTACGGCAGTCGACTTTTATCATATTGATTGCAGGGACCCCCTCCTCCACCCGCGTACCTTATTGACCGATTCGAGAGTCATCGGTACGGGGGTGTCCCCTGCCACCCTGGCCACTTCTTCCAACGACCATCGCAGCCAATGCAACAGCAGCACGGCCACTATGGGCATGCAGCAGGGACAACAGCTGCAGCCCCGCCCCCTCTCGTTGCACCCGTCATACCGTATGGATACGGGAGGACGGGAATGGCAGCAGGACATCAACCAGGTCAGCCATGCAATCACAGCTATCATTTGATGAACAGTCAGACTGAGATGAGAAGTGAGGCATCCGAGAAATGAGCAGACCAAAATTTGACCATTCGTGAACGATTGAGGAGTATTGCCTGTCGATTTGTGTATTCATTAGTATCTGCGGACTAAATAATACAATGACACAATTGATCGTACGGGGACCATAATATAGTTTAGCTATCTTAGATTGAGTTATGTTTACTGTGAATAAAATGAAGCGTATTATTGTATTGCAGAGTACTACTCAACGTTTAATGCATGGTTCGCGTATTCGTCAGGAGGGGGAGGACCGAATGGAGGAGAGAGCAGTAGGAGGAGAGAAGAGACTGAGGGGAGAGCAGTCACTAGCATTCCCTACCACTAGATTCCCCTTGTATATGGGAGCGGCGGGGGGAGGAGGGAATACTGCTGCTGGAGGAGGAGGGACGGCACCTCGTCACCAGAAGGAGAGATTGTCATTGAGGGCGAGGAAGAAACAGAGAGAGGATAGAGAGCGAGTCGTTCCCTCCTTCCCTCCTCCTCCTCCCGATGCAGAGATTCCTCTCATCCGAATGAGGAGAGAACCCATCGTGTACACTGGAGGAAGTCTTCCCTCCCGTCATCTAGTCCATCCCCTTACTAGACCATCACTAGTCTCACATGATGTGTATGCCGCCCCTTCCCCTTCCCAAGTATCTAGATTGTGATACGGTACCTCTATTCTGATCTTCCCAATTTATCCCTTGCAACTAATCCCATCACTAATCATTTCCTTCCCGAGTATGTGTAATGTGATTCTGTGCTGTTATTGCTTTAATTTCGCATGTATTTCTGTAAATATCTTTAGGATGTATTACTACTAATTGATTCACTTGAAAGTACTTTGTGATACAATCTAGGCCATCTCACGTTCCATCCCTTCCCCTATTCTGCCTTGCCCCTAGTTATCTTCGTTTCTGATTGTCAGCCCACTCAATATCTTGTACCTGTGCCATGTAACTCAAGTGATATCAAAGTATGAACTATTGACTGATTTTTGAGTCACAGTGTAATGATAATTGTAGTGAACTGTATTGCGCATTTTATCAATAACAGTTCAATAACATATTTATTGAATACAAGACCACTGAAGCGAGAAAAACAAAAATTTGATGTGAGCATGTGGAATCGAACCCGCGTCGGCGATTGCGTGAAAGATCATTTGAAAGATCAAAGACCAGCTTTTGGAGAAACATTTTTACCAGAAGTGTGTCATAGGCACTCTGACCGCAAAATTTGAACTTCGTGGCGATTCGCATGCAAATCTCTAACTTTCTTTGGATCGAAGCTATCGAACGTGGTAATTTCCCATCAATTTGCATGTCGATCGCCGAGTTGAGGCCCACTTCAAACAAAGAGAGCCGGCTTGGGCCGGCTTGGGTCAATTTGCATGTCACCTCAAGCCGGATTGAACTAAGCAGCGCCTCTTTCAAGGTGGATCGCCGAGTTCCGAAGGCGATTTGTCATGCCTACATACCCTAAGCCAGGTTCATCAGTACTTTCCCCAATTCGGGGTGGCCGACTGATCTAAGATAGCTCAGTCACCAAGATGTCTACGTGAGGTTTCGGGCTTAGAAGTAGACCTTAGGAGAAAAAACAAAGCTATGTATAGGGTTGACCTTCCAAACCTTTAGCCGCAGTACTCCATGATTGCATTCTTCCATCTTCTCCACTCGTCTCATCCCTGCTCGCTTTTCTCGATTTCACTGTCTGGAAAGAAAAAAATTTCGTTATCGCATATTTTACTCATTCTCGATCGTATAACGAAAATATTCAATTTTCGATCTCTAATCATTACTATTCCAGTCATGAGACTGAAGAGCCGCTGCAACAATAAGTCCAACCAGGATAATGGACAGTTGCGGAAATATGTCTGCAAAATACTCAGGATGAAGGTACATTGAATCATTGACAATGCTCGGGCACTAGGGTAACTCCTTCACTTGACTAACTCCTTGTATGGTTTGACTATTTAGAACACACTAAATACGGTGTTCACGAATGAGTTAATATCTCTACACACACTCTTTCGTTGACTATACTAGAGAGAGACCACATTGTATCGAAAGAGTTTCGAAGAGCATTTGTTCCTTAGAATCCACGAGTGCAGATTAACATAGTTTAAATTTTGGGAAAAAGATTTGGTATAATTTGCGCATTGCAGAGGTACTATGAGAAATCAGCCGTAGCCTCGTTCCCATTCAAAGGACTTGATTTTTTATTGTCGTATATCGTGAAAGGCAAGGCAGTGACGAAGACATTGAGCGAATTGGAATTCGATGATGCGGATTTCTTATACCGCTTACTGCTAGGAAAGGGAATCCATAAGAAATACAAAAAAATCTTTCTTCCCGCATTTGATCGAAATCGTGGTAAGCCCTACTAGAGATACATTCCTTCGTGCACCCTATCGCTTACTTGTTTTATTGACGCTTACTGGTTGCAGGGTAAAGTCATCGCGAATGGTTATCGACGCGTTGTACGAGCCTGCGTTACCTCAGTGATCGCATTTCCGGTGAGGAATCGGCTTCTACCTTAAAGTTACCCAACACCCTCGAAAATGCCTTTCTATATTATTTAACAATATAAACGTCCTTTTCCGAAATGTCCATTCCGAGATGTCTTATCAGTGATATGTATATCACCAGGTAATGCCACTCAAATAGATCCCAGTCCATATATTTCGTTGAGAAGTAATTTAATGTAAACATTTTCCCCTGCTTTTGCGTTTTTGCTCAGTTGTGATTGCAGACAGTTCCCATGGTGGATTCATCCTCTCGCCTCTCGTCAGCCTCTTCCTCTTCCAGAGATCAGTACGGACTGAACACCACCCTCAGTGTTGGCAGCGGATACTCAGGTACAACCATGTTCAACTTTCTATTCATGATTCATTTCGAAACCTGAACGTGCTTCCGAAAGCAAGGAACATATTATCACCGTGAACGAAAAGAACGACATGGTATTTCGATAATCTGCAATACTACACTTAAATGATCGGTCGTGTGGCGTGTTTCAAGGGGTCGTAGAAAGATGGTACTGCAGATGCTCGGTGAGCTTGAAAATATAAATGTTAATTTTAAAATAAATTATAATTAATTACAGGTAGATAGCATAGAAGGAAGTAGTTGTGGATGAAATATAATACAAATTTTCACGATGGCGATAAGAGAGACTTTCTGAGAGAACTGAGCAATTTTACCTATAAGCCGTACAGCAAAGTTCTTCCCATCTTCAAATCCATGACCAGTCACGAAGATGATGAGTGCGGTGGCATTCTCAATCATCCTCAATCATCCAAATAATATTTATGAGAGACCGTCTGAGAAAATTTACCAGAGGCCGTACAGCAAAAAATGAAATTTCCAATAAAATTGTCCCCAGGGGTAACTTTTCATGTAGAGTTCGAAAATCGACCTTAGAAAGCCGTATCTCCAACCCCTCATTTCCTGTGTTGCACTGCATCTGAGCGGTCGGTTTTTGTAAATCGTGAACGGTCGCTCCAAACTCCATGCATGTATAGTAATTCTTAAAGATCTCGACGAGATAAGCATTTTTCTTGTTGTAAGTGAAGGGCTAGCTCATCTGTGAAAAAAGATCTGACCGTTTGAATGTTGGAAAAAATCATCATAAATTTGGATGTCATAATTATTCGCTTTTTTATTCTTTCATTCGATTCCTCGTTGAAAAGTACCCCTAGGATTTTATTTTCATGGAAAATTTCTTTCCTGTAAAGGGTCCGCCAAGATGCCGAAATAAGTTCTAAGCCGCGCCGATTTCTAAGCCTCGCCGATGTGAACCACGATTAAATCTACCTGGTGTATGACTATACTAAGCTAGGGTAATAATATCCCGAAGAGAAAAATACGTTATCTCAATTTTGAAAAAAATCGATTTTTTTCATATCGGTTTGGCCCATGTTTAGGCGTATTCAACTTTTCCTTTTCAATCCTAATTCCTAATTTTCTTAGCAAATCTAGTAGTACGCATGGATGTAAGTCAGAAAATATTAAATATAGGGCCATCGGCAATAAGTAAGTTAGGCATAAGTTTGTTTAAAATTGTAATATTGAGAGCATCGGGAAAGAACAAAATTAAATTTCAAGCGCTGTTTCGCGCGAATCTGTCAGATTTTAGCATAATAATTCTTCGCAAAACCAAACTAATCGGCTTGTATGCATTATTGCGAAATATCAGTCGTTTTCGAAAAAAAAATATTTTCATGTGTCCAAAAAATCATTTTTTAAAAAGATGAAGGTATGTGCCATTTTCAATGCATATTTTAGTTGTGCGACGTTGTAACCACTGTATATTGTAGCAATTTAAGCACTATTCCTCTAAAATTATCTTATTAGAATTTAAAATATTTTATTTTACCACGCGACATTGCATTTTCATGCAAATTTATGCCTAATTTACTTATTGCTGATGGCCCAATGTTTAATATTTTCTGACTTACATACATGCGTACTACTAGATTTGCTAAGAAAATCAGGAATTAGGATTGAAAAGGAAAAGTTGAATACGCCTAAACATGGGCAAAATCGACATGAAAAAAATCGATTTTTTTCAAAATTGAGGTAACGTATTTTTCTCTTCGGGATATTATTACCCTAGCTTAGTATAGTCATACACCAGGTTGATTTAATCGTGGTTCACATCGGCGCGGCTTAGAACTGCATATATTGGCAAAAACATGGAATGCGTGTTATTTCGGCATCTTGGCGGACCCTTTACAGGAAAGAAATTTTCCATGAAAATAAAATCCTAGGGGTACTTTTCAACGAGGAATCGAATGAAAGAATAAAAAAGCGAATAATTATGACATCCAAATTTATGATGATTTTTTTCAACATTCAAACGGTCAGATCTTTTTTCACAGATGAGCTAGCCCTTTACTTACAACAAGAAAAATGCTTATCTCGTCGATACATGTATGGAGTTTGGAGCAACCGTTCACGATTTACAAAAACCGACCGCTCAGATGCAGTGCAACACAGGAAATGAGGGGTTGGAGGTACGGCTTTCTAAGGTCGATTTTCGAACTCTACATGAAAAGTTACCCCTAGGGACAATTTTATTGGAAATTTCATTTTTTGCTGTACGGCCTCTGGTAAATTTTCTCAGACGGTCTCTCATAAATATTATTTGGATGATTGAGGATGATTGAGAATGCCACCGCACTCATCATCTTCGTGACTGGTCATGGATTTGAAGATGGGAAGAACTCCCCTCACCTTCTCGCAGACCGAACAGGCTCGACGGGAGATTGGTATGCTGACACGAATAAGAGTATTCCCAAGCAGCACAAGATCATCATCCCCGACACGGAAGGACCCGTTGGAAGGTAATGCATTCACCTAAAAAAGATGTTTGTTGGTAGAATATTTTGGAGAATTGTGGTCAATAAAAGAAAGGGGGGCAACTATTTTGGTATCAGGTACAAGCGGACACCAATCGACTTCTCCCAACTGGACTCTGTCGGACACGGCACTCGATCTACCGAACAGACCTTCCTCAATCGATCTTCGGCCACCGTTTGTTATCATCTCGACCATTTTTACGAGAGGGTGTTTAGATGTCTCGCGCGATCTCCCCCGTATCCGGCAACAACTCAAACATCACTATGAAATTTACTCGCACTACAGCTCTACCATGGCCAATATGAATACGGTGAGAGTACGAATTGTCCACGGACTAACAAATTTGGGCCATTGATTCAACATTGTAGTCATCGCTACACAACATCCAGAAATCGCAGTATGACGTGATAATGAAAATAAAAGCATTGGTAGACAAAGTTCACATTGTTAAAATTTCAGGTTGATTCAATCTCTAGTTCGAAAGTTATAGATTCGAAATTTTGGGAAGACTTTCGATATTGTATATCAAATGTTGTTTAAACTGTCATAACTTATTTATTCCCAATATTTTTGTGTGTATGAATAAAGCATGTTGTATTTCATTTGGCACCAATCGAGAAAGCATCTAGCACAATCAACTCTAGTTATACAGGAACAATCGGGAAAGCGAGAGGAATTACAAAGGATATGTCAATGTACTAAAAAGATAAGTGGGCTTTTTTTCACGACAATCGATTATAATGAGGAGGGTACTACGATACTGCCTACGCGGGCACTACATAGTTTCCGGGGAATAGTCCAGTGACTCCATTGAGTACTCCTTCGTACCATCCATCCTCATTCTTCTTCATCACGTACACGACGCAATTCGCTCGTAGATTCAACTCGTCTGCCTTGTCTGCCTCGTAGTCGTAGAGGGCAACAGCTGAGAGGAGAAGGAGTGATAGACAAGTGAAAGAGAGAGAGAGAGGTAGGGTGTGGGATTGATTCTCAAATAAGAAACACTACTTTGCCGCACTCTGATGAAGACTTTTACAACTATTTCCAAGGACACATTATTGTAAAACCGCTGATCGAGTAGATATTGAAAATGGATCAACCAATTCACCCTTCTCGATGTAGTCGTGTGGCACCCAGTCAGCCGTTGTGTCGAATAAGGAGACAGGTGCAGGTGGAGGAGGGAGGGGAAGGTCGTCATCCAGTCCGGTCACTCCCGGTGGAGGAGGAGGCAAATCTGAATGAGGTACATCCACGTCACACACCCCCAGATTCACCTGCTTCGTTCGAAACTCTCCATAGGATAGTTCTCAAAAGATGAAAAAATTTTTGAAAATAACAGTTGATTATTGTAGACCAATAAATGAGTATGATCTATTCCGAACTAATCGCTATACACCACTAATTAAGTAATATAACAACAAATGAGAACAAAGTAGAGTTCGAATGAGCTCACCATTAGTTGCGGTGTACAGTAGAGGATTAGCCCCTGCCTGTACCACGGGCGATAGTCTGTGTAGAGTGGGAGTGCGCATTCCTCGATCGTAGTGGGAGGAGGAGGGGGGACCACGAAGAGTTCCATATCGGTCACCTAAACGAGACAATGATAACATATTGACGCAACAAATTACGAAGATAAGATTCTCGACGAACAAATTACCTTCCTTATAGCTATTAAATATTTTCACGAAATTTTACGAATCGTCAAATTTCACGAAATTTTTCCTACAAAATATGAATAACTAATTAAGGGCATTTCATAAAACAGTAAGCAGGGGCACTATTAGAACGGTATTCTGATTATCTGCTAATTATTCAGAATATCATCCTTGAGAAAAATTTAAAGGGATTTAAGTGTGGTATTTGAAGCTTAATCATGAATAGAAAGTTGAACATGGTTGTACCTGAGTATCCGCTGCCAACACTGAGGGTGGTGTTCAGTCCGTACTGATCTCTGGAAGAGGAAGTGGCTGACGAGAGGCGAGAGGATGAATCCACCATGGGAACTGTCTGCAATCACAACTGAGCAAAAACGCAAAAGCAGGAAAAATGTTTACATTAAACTACTTCTTAACAAAATATATGGAATGGGATCTATTTGAGTGGCATTACCTGGTGATATACATATCACTGATAAGACATCTCGGGAAGGACATTTCGGAAAAGGACGTTTCGGGAACATAATACTTAAAATTCACTTTCGAGATACTTTCTTCTTATTCAGAAACCTGATTTACACCACAACCAATGCAAAAAAAAAACAAATAAATATATTTGAATCAGGTGAATTTCCGAAATGTCATTTCTAGACGTAAAATTTGCTGTCTTATCGCCGCCTACCTGAGGTACCCTGTAATGGTGCTCTTGCTGCACACTCGACAGTGCCGCAGACCTCATTGTCGCACGTGACAACTGAACAGAGATCAAAGGTTTGCACCTTCTTTCAAACTTGCTACTCTAATAAGGAAAGGAAAAATCATAAACGACAATGTTGAATCAATGGCCCAAATTTGTGCCATTTGGGCACTTCTTCGATATTTGGCCCACCCATATCATTTCTCATTCCCACTCCATCGCAGAGTGGTTTTGAGACCGAAAATCATTGAGAGATACCTAGAAATGAGTCGGGTAGGGTGGGAAGGGGAGGGGGTGGGCCAAATATCGAAGAAGTGCCCAAGTTTGTTAGTCCGTCGACATTTCGTTTTCTCACCGTATTCATATTGGCCATGGGCGAGCTGTAGTGCGAGTAACTTCCATAGTGAGAGTTGTTGCCAGATACGGAGGAGGTCGCGCGAGACATCTAAACGCCCTCTCGTAAAAATGATCGAGAAGATAACAAACGGTGGCCGAAGATCGATTGAGGAAGGTCTGTTCGGTAGATCGAGTGCCGTGTCCGACAGAGTCCAGTTGGGAGAAGTCGATTGGTGTCCGCTTGTATCTGATACCAAATAATTGTCCCCCATTCTTTTATTGACCACACTTTTCCAAAATATTCTACCAAAAAAATCGATTTTAGGTGAATGCATTACCTTCCAACGGGTTCTTCCGTGTCTGGGATGATGATCTTCTGCTGCTTGGGAATACTCTTATTCGTAGTCAGCATACCAATCTCCCGTCGAGCCTGCTTCTCCTTGTTCAGATCCACCGTCTGCAACAATCAACCTCGTGTAGGCACAAGTAAAGAATACCGAACCAGACCACAAGTTTGTAGTATTACAGTTCCTACATATTTTGGCACTCGTGTGCTTGATAAGGTTAGAATTAAAGAGGAGGGATCAGTTCCTCGTAGGCAGGATAACTCCTGTAGATGGACAGGCACTAAGCACTACAGATTGCCTTATTTTTTAGATGATCCGGAGTTCTATAGTAGAACGCTTCAGGTAATACAAAAAATTTTTTTACAAATATTCGAGTGTCGAGAATAGACAACTACTCACTATGGCAGCATTGCTCACACTGGTTGTCAGTTCGCCTATCCGATCACTCTGTAGTGATAACATGTCCAGTAGGTCCTGAAATGCCATGTCAATATGGGGAAGCAATCACATCTATCACAAAGCAATCGGTATAACGAGTATCGTACCTTGGAGAGCGCATCGATTTGATAGGCAACACTGGCCAGACTTTGCAAGGCAAACTGCTTCGTGGATTCAAGGGCCGCGTGTTTATCCTGAAACTCTTAGGTAAGAAATTATACCTATCACATTCGAACTAACCTGGCTATTGTAGTAATTATTTTCACAGTATGTCGCAACCTTCTCAAGATTAGTGCAAGTTTCCTCTAATCCATTTCGTTCTTCAGGGATACGAGACTCGATTAATTCTCGCAAACTAGCGCCATTACTTCGGTGACTGGACGAAACACTTTGAGCCATCAAACTAAAAATGAAGGTTTTCATTGAGCAGAAGAATGGGGAGTGATTTGGCGGAAAATGTGAGTCACTCGTATGATAGAAAATACCAATCAATTTAAATCATAAACACACTAATACGTAAGAAATGAATTGGGCCGTTGTCAGTTATATAAAATCCAGACACGTTTCCATGTATGAGAGACAACCGAAAAAAAACAATAACAAAAATTCATTTGAAGAGTTTATGGCCCTGTCCGGCCATGGATTGTAAATGTGAAAGCTCGCCTCGCGCTACACTACTATAAACTACGATTTTTTTTGCATTTTGGCTTTTCAGCTTTTGCTTTTCAGCTGTGTCGTTCAGGGATTTCTTGATATAGGCGAAAGCTGCCTACGGGCAATAGTGTGGCTAAAACCAATGGCGTCTAAGGACGTGCTAGTCACTTTATTAAAGGTGCTTATTCATCTTTTGATCAACTTGTTGTAAATATATTTTAATCATAAATTTAAGGAATTAAATATCTCGAAGAAAACGCCTCCTAATGAAGCTCAAGCGGCTAAGTTGCTTGATGTTTTGGAGAACAAGGTATTTTTGGTTTGAACTGTTGTTCTTTCTATCGTTCCACCTTTTAAGACTGCTCCATTCTTTTCTCGTTTGATGGCGGCTCAATTTCTTGCTGGTTCTTCCTCCAACAGCACTGTCATTAGCATACCTTCAATCGTTGCTTCCCTGAAGAGTAGAACCGCAGATGAACTGTTCCAGATTTTTGTGACATGGTGTGTTCACGTTGAGAAGTACGGTATCTTTCATACACAAGTAACTGAATCTGATCTACCAGAGCGGGATTTCCATCACTTGGCGACGGATATGAGTTCTTCTACCATCTGTTGAAGGAGCTATCCAAGCGGACTGAGATGTTATTCCATCAGGAAAATGTGAGTTAGGGTTGTCAATAAAATATTCTCAACTCTTGTATAAAAATATTCTTTTGAAGTCGTTCGGGTAAGAGAAGACCTATTTCAGCAATGGAACCCAGATTCTGAGATTCACACTTATCACGCATTTTTTGCGTTTAGGCTGGTGCACTCTAGGTCCATTGGTTATCAAAGCTTGGATCTAAATTCGGGATCAATGTCTGAAGCTGACCATTTTTAGAGAGACACTGCCCTCTTCGCTACTTTATACTATTGTGAAGTCAACCCAGGCAAAGATTCCTCCAAGTGTCTACCTCTATTCCTCAAAGCGTTCCTACGGTCTGAGCCCGATAGACAGGAGGTACGGTAGGTTCATAAATCATCCATCTCACGGCGATCAGGTATTCGGTCTGGTTCTTAATCAAGTCTCGCCTGGAATTAAGTCCAAGTACGATCTACTAGCGGCGATTATTCAATCAGATCACACAGTACTTGTGAGTTAGTTTATGCTTCAAAAGTAACAGCGAAAATGAGACGATAAAAAGTTAGTAAAACAAAAAAATTCCTAGGTGGAAAGAATGATAAGATTTCTAAATACTTTGACTATCTGAGAGAGTGAAAATACGCTTTGCACTGGCGAAAAATGGGATTTCTCCAAAATTGGCATGCATGTAGTACTCGGTGAATATATTTTTAAAACGTATAATTCTAAATACTTTGTTCGATTTTAGCTCATTCAGACAAAACTATCATTTTTTTCTGGTAGCAGACGTTCCTGCTCTATTATGGAACATCTGTGAAATTAGAAATTCCTAATTATCTATTTTTAGAACGCGGATAACTTTCATTGTATTCTTTATGAGCTGGCAGAAGTAGCAAAATCTCAAGAGGGATCTTCCACCTGTGTACTTCTGCTCTCCGTCATTTTTCAAACTGTTGAATCCGTGGAAATTATTGATTGGTTCGTAGGAGTAATCACGACAACCGATAAGTTCGTTTGCAGTTCATGAATCATAGTCAAATCTAGTTGGTTCTCAGATGCACTCGTAACAATGTGCATCGATCATGGATCTGTCGCTTATCGGCGATTCCCTCTCTCCACTCAGCCTTGGATGATACACTGGCGGTATGAGGTTAACAGTGCTCTAATGCCCTTTGATTTCTAGAAATGCCGATCTTTGTTCGTCTCTACCTTAGATCCTATAGATTTCCCTCCGAATGGCAAGGAGGTTCATGAGTGGACCTGTATCGATCCCTATGAGAGGTAAGACTTATTGGCATATTAATGTGTTCCCAAAAAAAAGGATTTTCCCATTAGACGCCTCTATAGTTCTATTGTGAAAATACAGTTTACTGATCTGTGTTCTATTTGGATAGTTTAATGGACGTCCTGAATATTCAATTGGATCCAATAATATTTTTTTCAAAAATTGCATATAAAAAATAATTCAATCTGATCAGGAATTTTTGTAGACGGAAATATTGGGGTGTCCGGAAAGTTCGTATAATGCTTCGGAAAAAAGTCAGTTCGCGATCAAATGCAGTGATTGCGCAATCTGTTTGTCAAAAATGTATTGCATCATTCTGACGTTGAGTAGTGAGAGGATTTAATCAGTCTCCTAGTTGCTACATTGATTCTTGTGATGGACTCCCATCTCTACCTCCGAGCTGTTTTACTTCATTACTACCGTCTTGGCCGATCCGTGAAGGAGGCCCACTCTGCCCTGGCCCAGTCGGAAGGAGCTGACGCCCCCTCCATACCCTTCTGCTATAAGTGGTTCTCCCGCTTCAAGAAAGGGGAGTTTGGTCTCGATGATCAACCCCGCTCTGGACGCCCTCCCTCCCTCGATCAGCCTCTCGTTCTCCGAACACTGAAGCGCAAGCCCATGGCCAGTGTGCGTGAGTTGAAGAAGGATACTGGTACTCCCAGATCAACGGTGTCCGATATCCTCCATCGATCTGGGAAGAAGCCGAAACTCCCACAAGTGATTCCCCATGACCTCTCCCCCGAACAGCTGAAAAATCGTGTTCAAGTCTGTCGGGAATTACTCCATCGTAGATCCAGTCTTCGATGGGTCAATTCCATCATCGCTACAGATGAGAAGTGGATCACGTACGATAACCCTGTGAGGAGACTGCAATGGGTGGATGCAGATGAGAAGCCCACGCCCGTCCCGAAGAAGGAAGAGCACGGAAAGAAGGAACTCCTCTGCTTCTTCTTCTCAGTGCTCGGTCCCATCTACTGGGAGATCCTCGCCCCTGGCACCAGCATCAATTCCGACCTCTTCTCTGAACAACTGGAAGATGTCGCGATCAGAGTCCCTCCCAGACTCCTGAACCAGGGCAAAATTCTTCTTCTGATGGACAATGCTCGCCCACATCGAGCAAAGATGACCCAGAAGAAAATGGACGAGCTGAAGATCGAGAGGATTCCCCATCCACCGTATTCCCCGGATCTCTCCCCATGCGACTACCACTGCTTCCGCTCTCTCTCTGACTTCTGCAAAGGAAAGAAGTTCAAGAATCGAGATGAAGTTGTGAGGGCTTTCGTGAACTGGGCGGTCTCGAAGAAACCCGCATTCTGGAAGAGAGGAATCGAGACCCTGCCCAATCGCTGGAGGGAGGTAGTGAGAAAGAAGGGGGCATACATTGGTCACTGAGAATTGTAAAGCATTGAATAAAAAATAAAAACAAAAAATTATACGAACTTTCCGGACACCCCAATACATAGGAGTGAGCGATGCATTAAAATCGAAACATGCAATGGTAAAATCCTGAGAAATTTGAAATTTTGTCTCGCAGCCCTGCCCGCGACTTGGCATTTGAATGAAGTAGTGTATCCGGAAGTGATACGAATAGTCGACTTTAAACTATATAAATAATTACATTATCAACTTAGCTAGTTCTGCGTTGGATTTACCATTGCAAAAATAACATTAAGAACCAATTTGAAATGTTTTTGTTAAAAAATGGGAATAGAGATGTGATTATTTGCATAGTCTTGCATGATCGTGCGTAATACTTACAATTTCCATGAGAGTGTTTGTAATGCTCGATCATTGGGGCTGTTTCGTGGAGCTCTAAAAAGTGCAAGGACTTTTGAACAACCTAACAGTTTACGGTAGGTATGCAGAATTGATTATAGATGGGAGGAAAACGAAGATGTTTACTGGCCCTCCGATGCTCTCCTCTCCACCGTCCTTTTACTCGTGTCTCTGCGACAAGTGCATACTCAATTTTTATTGGTGGTTATTGATTAACTTAATTAGAAAGGTCCTGTCGACGAAGGACTACGGGATTTGCTGTTGAGAGCCTCTCGATGGCATCATGAGGAGATTCGACTCACTTCCCTTCAATTACTAATGAGGTATAGCATAAAAGAAGCGTACGATTGTCTAATGGATTATGCTCCGTTCAGATTTGATAACATGTCGAAGGACGATAAGATAGACTTGGTTCTTCGGAATCTCTTCGTCGACGAGGACAATTTTGTGAAGGAGCTGGCCAATATCAAAATTGATTCAGGAGATGGGAAACTGGAGGAGACCCTTACTCGATTCGCCAAGGAAGGACACAAGGTCAGTTTCCACTACTTTTTTGCTTTTTTTCTTTTACAAAATTTGTAGGTTGCTCTACAATCACTCCTTCGTATAAATGAATCTCAAGGGCGTTTAGTCATCGGTGATCTACTGGTATCGATCGAATCGGAAGAACGAAGAATGGCTTATAGTATTGGTGGAGGAGTGCTGAGAGCGAAGGAGAAGGAGCGGATAATGGAGATACTTATGAAAATGGCAAGAAATGAATTTTTGATCATTATTTTACTTAAATGATTAAGGATACTGTAGACGATCGAATTATCGATTACCTAAATTGGCTATCAAAAGGAAATGATCAAGAAAAGAATATAGTAGAACAACTGATTGTCAAATGGGGAAAAGAGGGGAAGGCAGGTATGACAATCAGGTAAGTGTGTATCCGGTGTATATGGTGATTGCTCAGACTGGATCAAGTGTGCTCATCTCCTTCCCTCCTCCAATCTCAAGTGGATAATGGAGATGAACAAGGAGAGGATCGAAGAACTGTTGGAGCTCTCAGGGTCATCCTCAGTTGAGGAATGCCCCTCCTTTACTCAATTCTATGAGAACATCAGACTGAATGGGATGCAGCCTAAGGAGTACTCTGATGAAATGCTTGTGAGTCACATTTATACTTTTTTTACAATAATTATTTTTCAGTAATAAAAAAAGGAAACAAATTTAATTAGGAGTTACATTATTTCAGACCCGTCTCTCACTGCTCGAGGTCAGCTCTCGTGTTGGGGGTTTCCCTACAGAGAAAGCAGCTCGAATTGTCTTTGACACTATTCTACGGTAGTTTCGTTTCTGAAAACCAGTAGAAATGGGTATTTGAGATGTCGCTACAAGGCAATTGTCGATCAGGGAGCAAGTCTGTTCGAGATGTTGATCAGAAGAGAGGAGTCACTGGCAAGAGGATATGGTGAAGAGGTGAGTAGTCTAGCATTCCTCCCTGATCTTTGATCTCTCTCCTTCTCTTCAGATCCTCTCTCTCCTCTCCTCATCCTCAACTCAATGTCGCAGTCTGACTCTCTCTCGTACTCTTCTCTCGTGTTCTCTCCTCGATTCTTCTCTGATTGAATCGATGGAGTCTTCCTTCCTCGTGACCTACTCCCTCCCTCTGAGTAATCGACCCTCACTCATTCGATGGTTGAAGACTCTCAAACTCATGACTGCCAAGGCCAACGATACCAGTGAGTCAATTGACTCATCCGTTGAAATTATGAACGAATTATTCATGTTCCAGTTACTCTCAAATATATTTATTATTATAGAGATAAGCGATTCCTTCGTGGAAGGACTCTTCTTCATCTGCATTCATCTCCAGTATCTCTCTTCCGATTTCCTCGAGAGAAGCGCAGCCATGTGTCTCTACTGTAAGTCACTGTCCCTCACGTGATTACTGTATCTCCCTATCGATTATCTTCATCTGTTGCAGCTTTCTGCATTCTGAAGATGGTTGGTCCTACTGGCTGTCCTCTCTTCGCAGTCATCGCTGCCAGACCCAAATTCGCCCTCGAACTATTCAATCTGATTCACAAGGTGAGCAACACAATAGCTCGTGGTTTCATTGATGGAGGGGGGGGGGGTCCTTCGCTATGATTTCCCCATCACTCCTTTTCTACCCCGTTCACCCTTGCTGTTGCAGCTGCCCTCGTTGCCTCGAGTTGTCTCTATTCTCATCTTCTCCTTCCTCTCCAAACTGGACTACGTTGCTGACAATTTCTACGGGGAGAATTGGACTAGGTTAGCGGTATTCGTAATTTCGTACACTCTCACGTTGTTCTCTTCCTGTCAACATAGTAGTATCATAGTCTTATTGTAGGCGATTGGACGAGGCTCGTGAATCGATCTGGCTGCTTCTATTGAAGACAGGACTGAAGAGAGAACGAAGATTCATAGTGGACGCATTCCTCTCCCTCACTCCTCATGCTGATCGGGAAGAGTTGAAGGAGCAGTTCGAGTACGATAGAGAGGAAGACGAACTGCAGTACCTCAAGGGGTCACTCATAGCGTAAGATAATGTATTCTTATGATAATTGACTGTTTTTAGGAGAGATCTTCCGTCGGGAGAAGTGGTCGAATCGAGGCTAGAATGTAGCCTGTACTGGAGGAAGGTGAAGGAGTCTCTGGAGAAGGAATCTAGTGAGCCACTTTTGGAGTTGAAGGTGAGGGTGCAAAGGGAGGGTGTATGTTGAAGAGGGTTAGTTGCAGATCTCTCATGAACAAGCAGCGATGGTGGTGGGATTGGGATTGGGAATGATGGGAAGGAAGATGAGAGAGAAGAAGAAGGAAGAGAATGAAGAAGAGAGGAGGAAGAGGGAAGAAGTAGTAGAGAGATTGAGTAGACACGAGAGAAGAAGAGTGAGAGGAATTGCTGCGAGAATGAGAGATGAATGGAATGGAGAGAGAAGAAGAGAAGAGAAAGGAGCACTCATCTATCTCTGATCTAATCTATTAATTGTTCATTGTTGGTTTTTGTTATGATGTTGTTGTTGTAATAGCCGGGTAATAAAGAATTGTTTACTGAATGAACCACGTCGGGGATGAGAATGGATTGAGATCATAACCGGTCAGATACCGTACCTGAATACATGAGATGGTCGGTTACCGTGCTCTGAAACACTTCAGGATCAAGGTGCTTCGTTAAAACAAACTAATGGATTCAAAATCCCTTTAAAAAAATATTTAATTCCGTCCAAATGTAGAATATGCAATATTATTTGAAAATATATGTTTTGTGGGGGGATACCCTTATAAGTAACCATATTTAATTTTTTATTTGAGATAAAAATATTATCAACATAAGAAAATAGCTTGAAATGTCGCCGAAAATTTTTAAAATTTGTTATTCATTTCACATAATGTTCGACTTTCGTAAGTTGTTTTGCCAAATTTCGTCAAAGCCCGTCCATGGTTCAGATGTCAATAAACTACAACGCGGCACTCGCTCCGTACGACAACAAGGGAAAAGTGGGAATGGAGGAGTTGGCCGACTCCCATCACGAATTGGAAGAGAAGGTACGGTAGTCTTCCCAGATGGTATCTAATGGAGTACTGTAGGTCACTACACTGGCTGGTCTTCTGAGGGAGTCCAAGTGCTGCATCGCCATCATTGGGGCTGGAGTGAGCACTGCTGCTGGCATTGCTGACTTCCGAGGTGAGAGGGGAGTGGTCTTTGATCTCTAGGAAACCAAAAACTTTTAAAAAAATTGGCAATGAAATACTTTATGAGGTTGCTATTCCCTTGTCGATATTGAATCTCCGCAGGGCCGACGGGTGTTTGGACGATGGAGAAAGAAGGGAAAGACACGGAGAGCATCGACTTCCTCGAGGCCAAACCCACACTCACTCACTATGCACTCGTCGCACTTGAGAAACAGGGAATGCTCAAGTGAGTACTGTCGACTACCGTGCCTCCGAGGGTTTACTGTAGTCATGTTATCGATTTCCAGGTGGATGGTGAGCCAGAACGTGGACGGGTTGTGTGGACGGAGTGGATTTCCGATGGATCGACTTGCAGAGTTGCACGGAAATGTCTTCTGTGAGAAGTGTGATCGATGTGGAAGGTACTGTAGCCAGACGATTATCGATTTATCTACTTTCTCCAGGCTGTATTACCGCCCATTTGCGATTTCGACAGTAGGTGGCAAGCCGACCGGTCGATTCTGTGATGGGACCCCGCAGGGAAGACGGTGCAGGTAAGAAAGGACTACGGTTTGAATGTGATGATGATTATTGATTGGTTCAAGGGGTCGTCTTACGGATTTCACCCTCGACTGGGAGGGAGAACTACCCGAGCCGCAGTACACACAATCTTGCAAGTGAGTGATACCCCTTGCTCCTTCCAGTTGATCTTTGATCTCTGTCAGATTTTCATGCGAGGCAGATCTCGTGCTGTGTCTGGGGACTTCTCTGCAGATTGTCCCCGTGGGCAATTTCCCCCTCTCAGTGAAGAGGAACGGAGGCAAGATTGTCACGGTGAATCTACAGAAGACAAAGCACGAGAAGAAGGCCCATATCGCAATCCATGCGAAGGTATTCGAGGGGATTACAGATGCAATAAGGAAGATACTCCCAGGTGGATCGAGTGATGGAGAGACTTCTTTCCATCATGGGTTTATCGATCGACGAGTTGAAAGAGGTGCGTTAATTGGGAGAGAGATGCAATCAATCGATATTCGTAGGTGCCGATCGACGATCCCATGCTCGAGTCGACAAATCCGCCATTCGAGTTTGAAGAGAAGAAGAAGAAAAAGAGAGTGAAGGAGGAGATCAAAGAAGAGGTTAATCCACCGATTTGGATATGCGTGTGCTTCTACTAAGAGTCACTGACTCGCATGAGACAAAAGAGAAGAATCGTTTAGGAGACGGAGAAGAAAAGAGTGAAGAAAGAAGAAGAGAATGGAGAAGTGAAAGAGGAAGAGAAGGAAGAAGAAGGACGAGATGAAGAAGATGCGAAGAATGAGAAGAGTGATCGAATCAATGGGAAAGAGGAGACAATCGAAGAGAATGAAGAAGGGGAATCAGAGAGGAATAGGGGGACTCAGCCTCCAGAACACCAGATCAAAGAGGATGATGTTGAAGGTAGTGAAGTCGGATGTGAAGATAAGGTACGTCAGAATATAGATAGTGAAGATGATACGAAAAACGTTGTTTCACAGAACGAGTAAACAAATCAACTAATACAAGTAACTATTTTTGTTTGTACTTACAACTTTGTTTGTACCTGTTAGTATTCGAATGTATCTCTAAAGAGGCACTGAAGTGTTTCAGACAAAATTAACTTTTATTACAAAAATGATCTCATATTACACATGTGTTTCAAACAATTCTGTGAACATTATGCAACTATGAATGTATAAAGTGAATTATAATGACGAACTACTTGCGCATAATAGGCATTTAGGGGAAGAGTCTAATGAAAAGCTAAATATATAAAATGTAAACCGAATACGAATAATGAAAGCGAACTGTAGTACAAGTGGGTGATTGTACAGTGAATGAGATCGTGCGAAGGAGAGGAATGGAGAGACCGGGACAGAAGAGGGATGCACTCACAACCAATGCAATACTCTACCGGATCAGCGAAGGAAAGGGAGAATGCCGAATTGTTCCTATGCGTCATATGAATAGTCTGCCTTGTTGTGCATAATCAACTTCCCGTCTGCGAAATAGAACGAGTCCGAACGCGTCTCGTATGGACAGTTTACCATTTCTTCGACTGAAATCATTTCACAATCGGTCCATATCCATGAATAATTTAACCCCAGCTTAATTCAGACATTCGTCATCTATATTAACACCTTTCCGATAAATAATAGTTTCGAATATCTTAGGTGATCTAGTGAATGCACTCACTGAGTTCATCGCTGAGTCTGGGGAATTCGTAGATGTGCTCGCACGTGTTATCCGATCCGGGAATGCAGTACCCGAAGACGAAGTCGAACGATTTCAGCAATTTGTCCTCAATTCATACTCATTTTCATTCGTTTCACTTACTCTCACTCTGATTGCTTGTCATTCAATATTCCCACGAATTCTTTCGTTTTCCAGTACTTTCACTTCGAGACAAATCTGATTTGTCATTCCCGTCTCGTGCCAAGAAAGAGAGAAAGAGAGAGGGACAATAGACGTGACTTGGAATCTACCTTGAAGTAGTGTCTCTCGATCATTCGGAAGTCCTTCACTCCCTCGTCGCCCACTCGGAACGAAACCTGCACCAATGAAATCTCCTCTATTTATATAGACATGTGTCATCCTTCGAATATACAAAATAGTATTGAAAATATTGTCATATTAATGGACACTGTGTCGAGAAATGTGAAAAGAAAACAATCAAAAAATGTAAGAGAAAAAAGGTACTCACGGTAGCTCCGACCCTCTTGAGGCTGAGGAAGTCGCGGGAGAATCGATATCTCACGTATCGGGCCATCTCCGATGGATCCACTTTCACCGGATTACCGTCCTCGTCTCAAATATCACAGAAATGAAACTGTCGTTGATATGCGACAGATAATGCATTTCGACGCAAACTGTATTGAATAATCCTTCGCCTTCTATATGGGCTATCCAATGCAGTTTGTGTCGAATATTGCTGCTTGAGTCTAGACGTGTTAACCGAGTAACCGAACTACAGTTCGGTTTGAGGACTATCCATTAACCGAAACGAAAATCCATCCCTAATGTACACTATGGTACCCTCCACCCCTCTCAGTCAATCTTCGACTGGTCTTTACACTTCGTATTTCCACTTCTATTCAAATAAGTACACATTGGCACTACCCCCCCCCCCCCTGCCTTCTCTTCCTCCCTTCTTCCCACCTCTACTCTCTGGCTTCTCAATCTCGAATAGAAGCGTGTCCGTGTCCATGTCTCGTATCTTGAACTTCACAAATTCGACTTCGTAGATATTCGCAGATGGAGAACACAGATAATCTAAACGAGCACAATGGATAGACACAATTAAAATTGTTAAAGTTGATATTTTGCCAAACTATTATCGTTTTGTGTTTATCAGCGAATAACAAATGAACGGAATGAATACCACTCATAACTAATGAATCTAAATTGACAGAAGGAGCTACATTAATAATGACTCTACTGACCTTTAGTGATAGCCCTCAGACCCAGCACATCATCTGGAGTAATTTCTCCTCCCTTCGTCCGTAATTCCTCCTCTGTCGTTAGTCGCATTCTGGCCACTTCGGCCATAGAGTAGAAGAAGGGGAAGGAGTGAGTAGGAGAGAGGGCAAGTGGAAGGAGTCTGGAGATGCATCAATCCAATAAGGGACTCATAGATATGCTAAAGTGTAGAAAGAACGGGGAAATATAAGGAGAATAGTACACGGAAAAATATAATGGCTGTAAAATAGAACGAATCATAATGAAAAGGATACTATTGGTAAGCAGAGCAATATAGTCGATGGAGAGAGACAGAAAGGGGGTGCGAGAGAGGTGCCTCTCTCTCTCTCCTCTGCCATCAATCTCCATGGATACTCATTGACTCTCACGACTTCCACCTAGGGAGTCGGCAGAGGGAGAAGAATGGATCCCCACCTATTCTTGCAGGCACGGATATCCACGGGATGGGGGAAGCTCGACAAATGTTGATTCGATCGATTAGTCTTCGGTCACTTTTTTCACAAATCAACTACAAAATTTGGAACATTAAAGTCTAACATAAAGGAAGGGGGTTTGGGGTTGGGATGTAGCAAAAACGTTTTGAAGGGGAGGGCGGTCCATAGAAGGGCTACCATACAAGCTGACGGGCCTCCTGAACCATGTAATACACTACTTACACTTTCCCTGCATTCACAAGGGACATATAATCAGCACATTACAAGGCTCAATATTATTGATCCTCTAACAAGAGCAACTCAAACCACATCTACGAAACAGAAGCACAATAAGTACTTGGACAGCAGATACAATACATCACCAAAGATATGACCGCGGTGGAAGAAAACCACTTTCAGCACACGATTCATTAAAAAGAAAAGCATTTATCATTAACAAAAACAAAAAGGCTACAAAACAAATGTACAAGTATACATCGATGGGATAAATCAAAATCGACACTTGATATCTGAGTTAGAACATATTAACTGGGTTGATATAACTAGATGTAACACTAGGAAGTGACAGCCGTCAAGTATCGAGTATCAGTGCAATCTGGGGAAACAGGAAATGAGGAACAACCAAGTGAGATCTATTTTACAACTTACACGCTAATGTGGCGTTACTTCTCAGGAAATGGAAGTGGAAGTGAGAATTATTTGAATTACCGCAATTTTGTAACTCCGTTCTCCGTGGAGGTAGAAGAGACTTGAAAATTGGAATATAAGGTTTATTGACCCTTAGAACCTTATATTCCAATTTTCAAGTCTCTATCTCCACGGAGAGCGGAGATACCCAATTGCGGGAATTCAAATAATTCTCACTTCCACTTCCATTTCCTGAGAAGTAACGCGGCATGAGATACAAGTCAGAAGAAGGAGGCGAACACGAATCGTTCGCACCCCAATTCGATGATGGATCCGTGCTTGAGCTGGGCAGCCTGACTGACTCTCCCCTCCCTCTTCCTGAGATGGCAAGTACACCTCTGTGCTTTCTCCTCTCCGGAATCTGAATCCAGGGGTGGTCTATCAGCTGATTCGCTTTCGTTTGAGGGGGAATTCTCCATCTTCACATCATTCTCCTCCTCATCCTCCGTCGTTCGTTCTTCTTTGAGATCATCCCCATCAATGGCGATTCCGTAATCGATTCCATCCACCCTCACCACTTCCACCCCACAAGGGAGTACCTCGAATCGCTGAGCCACCTATAAGATACACCAATTATGTAAAAATGAAATGTTTTCCAACACAAAAAATCTTTGTTCTTTTTTGGGGTTTTTTTAAAATGCATTTCTTATCGTGGTTCTCCTGTAAAAGCACTTTGACTGACCTATTTTCTCTATCTCGCTCAGTTTTTACATACAATGATCGCATTTCTTCCGATCAATGATTACGCTACGTGTAGATACATTGTTTAAAAATGTTTTTCGACAAATTCGAATGAACTTCCTTTTGTGATCAAAAGGTCTCCGTTTTTATGCTTGATTCAGATTCCCGATCGTGCATTTAGGAACGTACATTCATTGGCAATCACCGGTGGCTTGATCCTCCTCGGTTTAAAACCTAAGATGTGCCAAAACGTGACGATTTTTTAATCATAAAAAGTCGTTCATTAGAATGCCAGAAAATCTGTTTTCCGTACAAAACAAGTTAACCACGTATTGACCGTGCATAGCGTAAGGGAACTTATTAGTAGATGAGCCAAGGAGGGAGGGGATTGCGATAGTAATAAGTCAAAAACGGACCTCTATAGCGTTCCAAATATTAGGCTAAAAGATGCTAATTTCGAAAAGCGAAGTGGATAGGCATGTTCTTCATCTTCGCTTTTGCCATTGTTTCTGGTTTCATCGACATCAATGATCCAAAATTTTTCCTGTCACATCGGTTACAGCAGTGCTACAGGAGCTCCGTGATATCCATGATAACACGGCAATTTTTTCATCAACATACAAGTTTTAAAAAAAAATTCATTTTCACAGCCCATGATGGTTTTTTCAGTACTATATTTTTGTTGTTGAAAATCTTGCGTTGATAAGGCATATGAACCGAGCCGTTAAACATAGAAAGATCGCACTTTTTGATCAGAAAATGGGCCATGACTTTCAACTGTGTGTCGAGAAAACACTGCCGTGAATAATTTAAGCGTGATCAAAACAAGTATTCGAGAGATTCCAACAATTGTACAACTCGACCGCTCACCTTGTCGAATACGATGGATGCGTGGTTGGGGGCAATGTTCCTACAGACTGATTCCACTCGCACGTCTGACTCTGCAAAATAATCATCTCAAATTGCAATGCTTCCCCTCACTATCAGCTCCGCCCTAATTGCAGTATCACAGGTATCACGAGTCAGATAAAATTAATCTTTCTTATGTATTTTTTCAGCCAAAATTTAGGGGACCAGCAGATCGAGGACAGACCAAATGGCGTATTAAACACTACGGCAAGTCGATATTTACTAATCTCCCACGCATTTAGATCACTACATATTTGAGAAGTAAACATGAGGCCTGCTTCTCTCTAAATTTTAAGAATAAATAAATTTATTACTGCTACAAAAATGAAAAAAAAATCTGTTTACGCAAACGACTTTAAATTCAAAGGATAATGTTGTCATTAATCTTCACCACTTTCCAAGTTTTAATTAACTTGATAACGCTATAGGGAATGCCCTGCTCCAATTTTGAAGTTAATTTGACCTCTGCAAAGGAACCATCCTAGCAAAAAATAGCGAATTCTTGATTGAGCAAGCCTATCAAAAACTTTATTAAACATTCTGGTTAAAACATTCCATGAAGTGAATAATCAAGTTTAATTTATTTTCTAGTTTTAAGCGCAATATAACATTTTATGTGAAAACGTGAAGAAAAAATAACCCGGAGATTTGCTATGGCGAATGCACATGAGCAAAGCTACAGTGCCCAAATGAAATTAACCGGGGTTTAACAAACTGGAATTTTCTCAAATCCAGTTCAGCGACATTTAAAAATGATCCCCTTTGACGGAATAAATAATGAATGAATGAATGAATACCTGTACGGTATTCTCCCAACATATGACAAATTATTTTTTTAATATTCCCTCGAACCTTCATTGACTGACTAGCGATAGTTGCGATATATTAAGTCGGTAATATTATTGTGTATGACTACAGACGAGTGTCTCAGTATGTACCATACGTGGGCAGGCAACGGCCCACAATTTTTTCGCAGTTGTTCAGCTCCTCCAGTACTTTGGCTCAAAGTAGCCTGGCAAACAGTGATTCTAAAAATATAATGCCTTTGATCCTAATCAAATGCCCCCGGGAGAAAATCTAACGCCCGTGGGTGGGGCGTAATTTTCAAAATTTTAGAAGTTGTTCAAATCTTCCAGAATTGTGACTCAAAGTAGGCTAAGTAACGATCGTTCTAAAAATATAATGCCTTTGATCATAATCAAATGCGCGTATGAGATAATCTAATGCACTCAAATTTGGGCCGGACCGTGCCCACCACTGGTATGTACAATCGTGAATGTGCTCACTGACCCTCATCCGTGCCCACTCTCATCACTGCCTTCTGGATGGGCACTGCTGCACTCGGATCCCTCTCACGGGCCATCACTGCCAGAATGAGACGATCCTCCCTCACTCGCCCTCCAATCACTCCATATCACTATCTGCCTCCTGTCCAAGAGAATCCAACAAATAGTCATCGTCCAATGATATTGAGAATTCTGAGTGCGTGCAGACTTACTCTGGTCGATCTCCACCTTCACGGGTTTTTCTTCCATCACTGCAGTCTCTTTCTCGATCGATTGGATTCGATCGAGAGCGAGTGAGTAGATCCCTTTATCCTTCCCTTGGCAGATTCGCAGTCGACGGACGCACTCTCGTTTGATGGATGAACCCTTGAGTAACCTCGCTTAAACACTCCTCGCACACAACTAGTTCGATATATCTGTACTCTTTGATATTGTTTGATATAATTAACTGCGCAGCTTCGTACCCTGATCTTCTCCTCTCCGTCAATACTCGTCTCGTAGTGGGCACTGGCAACGGATGCCATCATATTAGCCATTTCCTCCACCCATTCATCTCTCGATTCCTCTGAGGGGAACACCTCCTGCTCGTCCACTTCTACTCTGTAATTACTGCTACTCTCTGTTGGGATAATTTTAGACAACGAATTGGAAAAAATACAAAAATAAAATTGATCAACAAGTGTGGGTCAATAAGGAAAATGGATGTAATGTAATAAAAAGCATACTGACCGTTCCCTATAAAACCTCTTGACTGCCTTGGGAACAGCAACTCTCTTCTCCTTCGGTCTATCGTCTACTTCTGCCTCTTCTCTACACTTCAACACGAAGTTGAGCTGCGACTCTATCGGGTCCACCTGCACAATCAGTAGAAGTACTGAATAAATGTGCATAACATAGCTGTCCAGGAACCGTTCCGGGGGGGCCTTCCCGGGAAGCCCCCCCCCCCCCCCCCCCACCATGTATGGTGAAAATCATAGTAAGTCATGGTGAAAATCATAGTAAGTCATGGGGCGGTCAAGACTAAGTACCATAACCAATCGATAGTACATTATCGATTGATACCTTATATGGCTACCGTAACCCTCAAATATCGTGAACTGAGTTTTTTTCTAAAAAAGTCAATTTACCATAACCAATCGATAGTACAGTACCCCCTGATACCGTATATCACTACCGCAACCCCGAATATCGCGAACTGACTTTATTTTTATCCTGAAACCGTGTTCAATCGATTCTACAGTACCCAAGTAACTACCGTAACCCAGTTCCTTGGGTCAAACATTTTTCTAAAAATCCAAAATTGAGCAGACAAATATTTTAAAGTATCATACCGTTTCTCTAATTATTGTTGAATAATTTTGCGTCATGTTTAGGATTTTTAGAGAAATGTTTGACCCAAGGAACTGGGTTACGGTAGTTACTTGGGTACTGTAGAATCGATTGAACACGGTTTCAGGATAAAAATAAAGTCAGTTCGCGATATTCGGGGTTACGGTAGCCATATACGGTATCATGGGGTACTGTACTATCGATTGGTTATGGTAATTTGACTTTTTAGAAAAAAACTCAGTTCGCGATAATTGAGGGTTATGGTAGCCATATACGGTATCAATCGATAATGTACTATCGATTGGTTATGGCACTTAGTCTTGACCTCCCCATGAAGCCCCCCCCCCGAACCCTTCCTTGGACAGCTATGGTGCATAACTTTTAAATCAGCATTTTGTAAGATAGATAATTAAGAAAAATTAAGATTTCGTACATCAGAACTGGCGTACTCGTCCCACAGCTCGAGTCTCTCACTCAGACTGGTGGAAGAGAGGAGATTCTTGTCCACTACGTGCTCGGGATGTTGAGGACACATCCAACGACTCTGCAAAGAGGAACTCGCACGTGGTAAGAACTAACCAGACCTCACTAACACTTCAATTCAGTGTACTCACTCTCTCACCTTGGCAGGCACAGTCATGGGCGAATCGAGACAATCCAGATGATAGGGGGACACACAGTAGTCACACTCTATCATTGGAAGTGCCTCCACCATTCTGAAAACGGTGAATGAATAAAAAAATATAGGCATTCGAAAATTCAGTTTTCAACATTGGAGCACTCACTTGCTACATTTAGTGCAGATCTTTCCACTCAATTTAGCGCGAGGCCTTGGCAATTGGGTGTGAGGAAGTGGGATCTAAATATTGTAAATTAAAGCGGTCAGCCAATACGTATTAGGCGCATTATATCACGCCATCACGAGAGAATTGAGCTGAAGCGGGCTAAAATGGGGATGGGAGCAAAAGTCAGGGTTGGTATTATCATGGATTTAGGGTCTCTAGGGATGTAACTTCAATCCCCAAAGTAGAAAAACCACAACTTCATTCTGGGTTCCATGGCACCGGGTCGGTCGTTCTGGTACCTGTCTTTGAACGCGTTTATCTCTCTTCTGGTGCGTTTTAGAGAGATATCCTCTCAGGATGACCCCTACTTATTTCTCTCGCTCTATCGAACTGTATAAACCAGATATTATAATTTTGAGTCTGAACAGCGTTACATTCAAAGGCACTTTTCTAAAAAGTATAGGTAAAGGTTCCGTTAAGCTTTGAGCAATGAATAGAGCTCGTCATGCTCTTTAAAAGAGTGGCTTGCGGTTAAAATATCTTACGACTGGGGTGAGTTATGCCCCTCAAAGTGTTCGAGATGATTTGAAGTCCATTTCATTCCTTACTTCCACCGCCCTATTATCTGTCAGCAGCGTGGAATGAAAATGAGAGATATTTGAAATGAGTTTCACGCAATACTTAATTGAACAAGTTTTTATTAACACCCAGTGAAACTCATCTTAATTCCGCATCATTCCTCTTTCATTTTCATTCCACACTGCTCACAGATAATCGGGCGGTGGAAATAAGGAATGAAAGGGACTTCAAATCATCTCGAACACCTTGAGGGGCATAACTCACCCCAGTCGTAAGATATTTTAACCGCAAGCCGCTCTTTTAAAGAGCTTGACGAGCTCTATTCATTGCTCAAAGCTTAACGGAACCTTTACCTATACTTTTTAGAAAAGTGCCTTTGAATGTAACGCTGTTCAGACTCAAAATTATAATATCTGGTTTATACAGTTCGATAGAGCGAGAGAAATAAGTAGGGGTCATCCTGAGAGGATATCTCTCTAAAACGCACCAGAAGAGAGATAAATGCGTTTCAAGACAGGTACCAGAACGACCGACCCGGTGCCATGGAACCCAGAATGAAGTTGTGGTTTTTCTACTTTGGGGATGGAAGTTACATCTATAGAGCACCCTAAATCCATGATAATACCAACCCTGACTTTTGCTCCCATCCCCGCGTTCAGCTCGATTCTCTCGTGAGAGGCGTGATATTATCATAATACACGACCTAACGGAAATCAAACTGAAGTAAAGTGTGCTCACTTTGGGATCGATGTCGTCCGGTAGAGTGAAATTCTGGGTGTTTCTCACTCTCGTAGCGGCAGTGATCAACTTGAGAGGATCTTCCCTTTCCTCTTCAGTCGCCGCTTCCAATACGAAATTAGTCGCCATTTCATTGCGGTCCGTTTCCGTTTCGTCCTACACACAAACGATTGTAATAAATAAGCATGCGGGAGAGGCGTACTGCATTCTGCTGGATGTTTGTTTTCGGAGCTTCTCTAGGCAGAATTGAGCAGCGATGACAGAACCATTTACCGCTGAACAGTTTCAAGAACTTATTTGACGATAGTAAGACCATACCTTGGAATAGCCGATTTTAGAATGGGTGGAGTATGACAGAGAAGATGGAAAGAGGCTGGACATCCTTCACAACACAGAATTTCACCTCCCTCCTAGAAATGATGGGCATACAAATGAGCTCGAAACTTAACGCACTCGACAGACAATACAAAACTGAGCGTTGACTCCTTTCCATTTAACGACGGGTGCTCGATAGCGCGGTATATATCTTTTGTGTCCCTTCGGATTAAGAACAGCTTCTAGTTCCTGCATATACTACACTGAATATAGGGAAAAGGAGAGTAAATTGAGAACTGACATGAGCAAAGCCGAACTCCTCATCGTAGACGGGGGCTTTCTTCATGGGGTTAGGTAGGTGTGGACTTGATGTTGCAGTCGATTACACACTTTTACAGTGGACACATCTTCGAGAGGACTTCAATTAATATTTTAGTGTCCACTCCATCGAATTTCTGCGTTTTAATAATCCTCCCCTCCCCTCACTATGTGCAATATTAGAAACTGATTTTTTCCACTTCCTTTACTTTTTTCAGCCGAGTTTTTTGGACTATTACAATGTTGGTAAATATTTATCCCTCAGGCTAAGTTATTATCTACATTCAAAAATTATCATGTATCGGTTCACTTACTAGTATTGTGCATATTATTCCCTCTATATAATTCAACGCTTCCAAGCTTCCAGTTTGATTCAGTCATCGGTGGGCATTTGTTTTCTTTTATTAATGCATTGCTGAAATCCTATCGTAACTCCTTTGCAGGCTTCTGCAGTAGTGCCGAAATTTAGACCATATCATATTTTCGTTTTTTTCGAATCAATGAACTTTGCTCGTTTATTCAATTTGTCTGAATTTCCTCTACTTCAGCTGTATGCATTCCCTCTCTGGATGAGTTCACTATGCGGCTCCGTTCTACCTTCCGTCGTGCTCTTCCTTATCTCTTCATCCTTTCCTTTCTCTACTGGCTCAACTACTACTTTACCTCAAATGTAGCTCCCCCTCCATCCTTCCATGATACATCCATACCCATTTCACTAAACTGTACTAACTCATCCGTAGCCCCTCCTCACAATAGTATTACATGTAAGGTAGATGATATAGCCTCATTGTTTTGTTTGAAATCCGACCTAGAAGTGTATTTCCCCTTCTCCTTTCTCAAGAAGCATCTCGATGTCAGCGGGAAAATGAAAGGTTCGATCGACTCTATTGACTTTCAGAGGGCTCAGTTGCATTAATTCACTATTTTAACTTCGAAAGTTCAGATATAGGAATGAGAAAAGGAGTTGATCTTTGATCTTTGTAGACGGTCAATTTGAGTGGCGTACTTCTTATGCAAAAATGCGCCTTCCCGAGAAGACATATAACTCCTCGGGTCTCTTCGGTCACTTCGCAACGTATTCAGTGGAGACGAGAGAACGAGTGAAGTGCATCAATCCGATTACTGGTGAGAGTCCCTTTTCACCCCCAGAGAAGGAGTGAAAGTGAGAGAACTCTCTCCATCAACACGAGAGGTCGCCCACTTTGTATCAGATATAAACAATTACCTACATAGGATAGATAGCTGGGTACAGAAATGACGTATGATGCATACGTGAAATGTTATCTGCATTGTTTTATAAAGAATATTTTGGAGGAGTTCCGATGTCTACTCAATGGAACGTCATCCCTTACTACTACCCTATCCAGATAGCTCAATACGGTCTCGAGCATTACAGTAGACTAATCACTCAAGGTAAGTGATATATATATAAAAAGTTGATAGCATGCACCACTGTTAAGGAGAAGAAGGGATTCGATCGGTTGTTGTTGGTGGTGATTCGAAAGAGTGGAGAGGTGCTCCCGGATCTCTCGATGAGACTAGTGAAAGAGTTTTCTTCCTGGATGAATCGGGAAAGCACGCACTTAACTTCTCAACCCAAGGTATCAAATGAATCAATAAATTGATGGAAACTTACGCTTAGATGATGTATCTAATCCTGGAGTGTACGTGACTCTCTCATCGGATCCCGATCTGTCTACCGTATCCTTCTCCTTCAAATCACACTCGCCCAATTCATCCTTCTCCATTCTGCTCACAGTGAAGGAGACGAACCAATTGGTGAGTGGTGGGGATACGGTAGATACAGTATCCCCCTCGGTCAGGTACTCATGCACTACGTGCCTCGCGATGACTCGAGATGTGTGTGGAACGAGGAGACGAAGAAGATGGTCGATAACCAGGTTGGGATTACTGTAGTACCAAATAATATACTGTCCGTAATGTCTAATTGGTGTAAGCGTAATATTTCAATAGTTTGGAGTGAGTTGATCTTCAATCTCCCTCAGGTGACCTTCTTCTACTCCTTTCCATTCGTGGTGGGGGAATGGGTAGATATAACGAGGGATGTGCTAGTGGATGCTGCCAGAGCACTCTCCACCATCAAGGATAAGGCGAGAACGAAGAAGGAGGCTAATGTCATACTAAGAACAGGTTAGTGAGATCACTGAGATGTGAGACCAGTTGATACACAGTTACGAAAGATTTAAAATATTTTCTTGCAAAGCGATGGATACGAGATAGAGCTATGTATGATGTAGTTACAGTATTTTGCAATAGCCCCCGAGCAGGATATCGATTAGATGAGGAATACTAGAGTGCAGGTGACATCTCGATGCACTCTCTCTCCTTCCGTGGTCATCTCACCATTCGACAGGAGATCATCCAATCGATGGCACAGCACGAGAAGGCTTTCCTCCATTCGGCTGATTGGTTCGTAGCCAATCAGGTATGTATCCCCTCTCTCACTTGATCAGATCAGGCATTGCGTGTACCAAATGAGTCCCTTTCCCAAGTGTACTAGTATCTCCTTTCATCCGTCATCAACGGTTGTTGGTGTGTCGTCGAATCGACATAGAATGAGAAACCTTTAAAATAGATACTGAATTGTTTTAAAAAAATATGAACGAAAAGTACTGCTTTCAATCGCTAGAAGATGGTGGTTGCAGGATTCGTCCGGTGGTTGGCCAGTGGGAGTGGAGAGGAAAGTGGCAGATGGACGTCTCTCCCTCCCCTCTGGATGGTACTCTGCCATGGGACAGGGACATGCACTCTCCCTCCTCTCACGAGCATACCTGAGGAAGGGAGAGGAGAGATACCTACTGGCTGCACTCAACGCACTCAAACCATTCTCAAAGGTCAGCAATGCAGACTTTATGTTATCATGCTTACTTCTTTGATTAAAGATCATTCAGTTGTAATCTCAAATTAATCAAAGTGTAAAGGAAAGTGCTCTTTGATCTATTGTCTGTAGATGGCTTCGGCGGGTGGGGTGCGCAACGAGTTCTTCTCTCATCCGTGGTTCGAAGAGTATCCCACCACTCCGGGCACTTTCGTCCTCAATGGATTCATGTATTCCCTCATTGGATTGCATGACTATGCCCAACTGGAGAAGATGAGGTACACATTTTTTTTAGAATATTTTTTATAGCAATAGCATCATAGAAGTAGCAATTTTATCTCGCTTGAATGCGTTTCACACTGGTTAGATTACTGGGATATTGCGATAGTTGTCGATGCTTTTGTCGCCTTTCTCGTTGTCTCTTCCGGTTTGGGCAGCTCATCTATTCGCATGGTTGTTGCGAGCGAGAGGGGTTATCTACTCAATCTGCCTATCGAGCAGATTCACGTGCGAATCGGGTTTATGTTTGAAAAGAGAACGACGAGAAAGGAAATACAGATAATTGGAATCTAGCCGGACGCGAATCATTCTCATTAGCGATAGACTGCATCCCCTAGGTTGTTCTCTTTCCATTCCCATCATTCTGCTATCACCCCGTCCCCTCAATTGCGTGATAAGAGTGTGTCAGATGGGAAAACACTCGCTCAAAGCGGTTCCTCTCTTTATTTTCGCGCCATTCGCCGTCTCCCTCTCAACGATGCAATATATTCAATGATTGATAATAATGGGTTCTAAGAGAAAGAGTGTTAATCAGTCTCCCCAGTCCTCCCTCGTCCTTCTCTCTCTCCTTCTCTACGGCCTCTTCTCTCTTCGATGAGGGTCTCTCCTCCCTTCGTGCCCTCCTTCCTCTCTTCGACACTGGCAGCGGGTCGATGTACGACCTGAGACATGTCGCCCTCAACACACCACCCAATCTGGCGAGGTACTGTAGTCGCACATACAACGTTTATAGGATCAGTGGTTTTGTGAATCGTTGAAGGTTTTTCAATATACGGCTTTTAAATTAGAATGTGTAGTCATCCGTTCAATTGGGATATTTTTTTTAGTATTTTTGTGATATGGCATAATCGGGGAGATATCATTCAACAGGCTCCAACCCTGAATCCTGAATAACTTTGCATCTGTAGATACATTAGACGTCACTCTGATTGAATCTCCATTCCAGATGGGATTACCACGCAGTGCATGTCTATCTTCTCAAGTGGATCGTCTCCATCACGGGAGATGAGACACTCGATCAGGTACCCTTCACTACTAACTAATCAATCGATAATCTATAGGTCGCCAATCGATGGATCGACTATGCAAATGGGAAGAAAGCGAAGCATAACTAACTAATTGTACCTCATAATCGATTGTAAATATCTTGTGCTTGACCCTCCCTCTGTGAATGCTCATCTCTTCTGTTCATACGTGTTTCCGTTCGTTACTTTCTCCATTCTTCTTTCTACTTGCCATAACACGGATCTCCTGTAACATTACAGGAACACATACGACAGAAAAAAATTGTTGTCCCAATTTATGCTTGAACTAGGTGGGGTAGGGTATAATGAGGGCGAAGAGAATGTCTATTCACTTGCTTTTGCACAATTTGCATATTGAAGGCTTGTATTGACCTACCACTTAAATTGACTGAATCTCGGTCAATTTTTGACGTACAGCGAGCGAATTTTTTGCAATCGATGGCAAATTGGATGGTCTACAAATAACTCAATTAAGGATACGGTCTAAATTCGCATCTTCCATGCATGATTTTCGAAAAACATTTTCAATTGAAAATATCTCTAGATTTTTCTTCAAAGGATACGAATTTTATTCCAGAATCGGATTCTCCATGGTCGAATTGAGGTACTCAGATAGTTCATTGTTCATAACTCTGTCCCCCCAATACTGATCCTCAGTAGGCAGAACCCGGACATTGCCAATTTTTTAACAAAACACTCTTCGGGTCGTGTCTCGATTGCAACATATGCTAATCAACCAAATTATACCACTTTTCGATAGCTCTTGAAAAGATCTCCAATAATGACTTACGGGTCGAAAGCGTCAAAGTTAACCGTTTTTGAGAAAAGAGTAAAAACCTCGGTAATACAAGCATAGCGTGATTAGACCATTTTTCTCCCTGGTTCTCTCACTATGGTCGATTGTTTTAGTTTTTACTCGTTTTCTCAAAAACGGCACACTTTGACGCTTTCGACCCGTAAGTTCTTATTGAAGATCTTTTCAAGAGCTATTGAAAAGTGGTATAATTTGGTTGATTTGCATATGTTGCAATCGAGACACGACCCGAAGAGTGTTTTGCCAAAAAAAGTGGCAATGTCCGGGTTCTGCCTACTGAGGATCAGTATTGGGGGGACAGAGTTATGAACAATGAACTATCGAAGTACCTCAATTCGACCATGGAGAATCCGATTCTGTAATAAAATTCGTATCCTTTGAAGAAAAATCTCGAGATATTTTAAATTGAAAATGTTTTTCGAAAATAATGCATGGAAGATGTGATTTTAGACCGTATCCTTAATTGAGTTATTTGTGGATCATCCAATTTGCCATCGACTGCAAAAAATTTGCTCGCTGTACGTCAAAAATTGACCGAGATTCAGTCAATTTAAGTGGTAGATCAATACAAGCCTTTAATATGCAAATTTCGCAAAAGCAAGTGAATAGACATTATCTTCGCCCTCATTATACCCTACCCCACCTAGTTCAAGCATAAATTGAGACAACATTTTTTTTCTGTCGCAAAAAGATCTCATTTTCCTACATTTTTACAGGAGATCCGTGATAACTAATTCATTGTTTGGACTCGTCTCACGGGTTTGTCTGCTTAATCTCGTCGCACGAATAAAAGGGTGTGATGATAGTTTGGACGGAGTAAGCAGGGGAAACAACGTGGGAGAGATCAAGTGGGAATGAAGCGAGTACAGGGATGCCTAGGGGGGAAGAGCCACTCTAGAGGGGAGAGCGAAGAGAGACGAGGGAGGAGGAAGAGAACTACAGATGCAATCTGACCACAGAGGGGTATTATGAGAGAGAAGAGAGGCTCCGCCCCCTTCCCTCACTCCGATTACTCCGATGGAGCAAGGGAAGGCCCATCCATCTACCGTATCCCTCCTCCTGAGAGATGCGAGGACATTCTTCCCCACTATCTGGCTCTTCCTTGCACCAACAGTGTTATCTCCACTCGCCATATGGGGAGGAGACGTCAGTTCATCAATTCAGTATCGATTACTTCGTTGACTTACTCCTTTCTCAGGCTGGTCGATGTGCCTTCGTGATCCTGGTGATGTCTTGTTACTGGGTGGTGGAGGTGGTTCCTCTGCCAGTGATTGCCCTTCTCCCTCTCGTCGCCCTTCCTCTTCTCTCCGTTCTCTCCGTGAAGACTGTCGCTGCCAGCTACCTCAATGTAACCACACTTCTCTTATGGGAAATCTGTTAAATATATTATATTCTTGTTAGTCGCTTCGAAATTCTGATCTGAATAGTAAGAAGGAATGGAAGGAGTGCGATGGAAATGTTGATCACAAATGATGCCCTTCCTCTATTCTTCCTTTTCCTCTTCAGGACACGAATATAATGATGATGGGGTCGATGTTCCTCGCACTGGCTGTCGAAGAGAGCAATCTACACAAGAGAATCGCCCTTCGACTCATGACTTTCGTCGGAGCGAAACCACACATGTGAGTGGAGAGAGAGAGAGAGAGAGAGAGAGAGAGATCAAAGAACAGCTGCAGCTAGGGAACACTCCGCACCTAGGATATACATATATTCAGTAGTGTTGAGCGCGAGTGAATATCACCCAAAACAAATCTAGAGATCAAAGATCATTCTTGCAGGTTGATGGCTGGCTTCATGATCATCACTTCCTTCATGTGAGTATCGTATCCTACCCTGACTACCGTAACCCCATCGTACTCAGTTCCCTGTGGATCTCCGACACTGCGACAGCAGCACTCATGTGTCCCATCGCAATGGCACTGCTGGAATCAGTGATGGCCCATCGACAGAGACACTACAAGGACACCGACGGGTACTGTAGTCGAATGTCGATTCATACTGTAGTTGTCCTATAGTGGCAGTGGATAGTGCACCATCCTGACCATGGTGTCTCATTTGCAAGTGCAGTCCCTCCCTTCCATTGCCTCCTTGCAGTGATGGAATGCATCGAGTGGAGTCAGTGATAGCAGGAGTGTCGATCCCTGCGGATGCCCGTCCCCTCGATACTTCCCTTCTCTCTCCCAGGGACAAAGGAGTGTGCAAGTGCATCATGCTCATCGTTGCTCACGCATCTCTCATCGGTGAATCTCTCACTCTCTCCTTCCCAACTACTCGAAAATATAAGCTATCTGAAACTTGTGAATTGAAGCTCATTTTGATGGCTGATAGATAACCGCAGTCGTAAAATGTTCTGAAGAATAGGAAGAGCATTCATGAGAGTGAGAACGGAGGAAACATTGGAAATCACGGCCAGGGATTATGCAAAGCGAGGGAAGTGTGGTATTTCAGGAGGAACGGGAACAATCAACTCAACGGGACCCAATCTCATCTTCCGTTCCACCATTCAACAGTCAGTTGATAGAATAACACTCTATTATCCCACAATACAATTATGGATTGGTTTATGTATACCTTAGCACTTTTTGTCTATGCATGCTAATCCTAAAAAAATTATCGATTTAATCAGAAAGAGTGAGATCATAGATTTCTTCTGCGCTAAAATGAGAGAACTCGTCATTATCTATTGGTGCTTCTGACTGAGACGGGGTTCCCCTCTCTTCTCCCTGTGGGAACAGATGACAATCAGGGAATTCGCACTAGTCAGTACCGGTTATGGTCTCGTTCAGAGATACAAATCATCTAGGAGCGAGAAGTTTCAGCACAAAGGGAGCAAACGCGTCCTTATCTCTCTGTTTGAGTGTGTCTGGAGGGGATGAGGGGGGGGGGACAAAGGGGAGATGACTACGCAGATCACACTCGGATCTGATCCCCTCCTTTAGAGAACTGCAAGAACTGAAGAAAACGTGAAAGTATTGACTCTCGAACCGGGAATTGCATCGACCATCGAGAGTTCTCTCTCTCTCCCTCTCTTCCTTCCTGATGGTTGATGGAGACAGGACAATTGTCCACTGCAGATTCTACCCTGGGGAGGACACTCAGATCTCGTACTTCTCTTGGATGCTCTTCGCCATTCCTCCCATGATTCTCTACATGTTCGCCAGTTGGTTCATTGTCCAGGTGAGAAGCAGAGAAGAATGGGGGAAAATTCTGCGAATCCATTCTAGAAAACCCGTGATTAGTCATGGGAGATCCAGACGGGGCAGAGTTCCCTTCCGTATCCGGTCGATCAAATGATCCTTCCCTTATCTCTCTTATCCGCTTGTATTTGCACTTCATTTGGCTGAGCGAGAGATCGAGAACAGGAAAACAAGCTGATGGATAGCTAATTCAAATTGCCTGAATGATCATCTATCGATGGTTGACTCTTTCAGTTGCAATTCCTGGGTCTCTCTCACATCGTCTCCATCTTCAAGACATCATCGGAAGAGGATCGGAAGGAGGAGGAATACGTGAAGAAGACTGTACAACTCACTTACGATCGACTCGGTCCAATGACGTGAGCAGGGAAATTCGAGAGAGGGAGAGTCAGACAGTAGATGCCTTCCCTTCGGAATCCTCAATGAGTCAACCTCTGTAGATGGGCTGAGAAGTGGACACTGGCCTTCTTCGTTGCTCTTGTTTCTCTATGGATGACCAGTGATCCCAAAGTATTTCCCGGATGGGTCGATCTATTCCCAAGGTACAATTTAATTTTGAATTACGATAATGCTTGAACGTACCCTACAGGAACATGGTGACCGACTCGTGTGCGGGCATCTTCATCACTTTCCTTTTCTTCGCTTTCCCTCGCGAATGCCCTGACTTCTTCTTCCTTCGCGAAGGTACTGTATCTAGAGTACGGTACTCTTCAATCGATCGATCGATTGTATCTAGATCGTGGTCGTCCATCTATTCGTCGCACGGGTCTTCTTACATGGGAGGCAGTGCGGAGGAAGTTCTCGTGGTCAGTCATCCTCCTTCTTGGTGCAGGAATCGCCATCTCTGCCTCTGTCAAGGTATACGGTAGCCCATCGATCGATTACTACTTTTCGATTCAGGAGTCGGGTCTCTCACAAATCTTCGTGTGTTGGTTGATGGAACGCTTCCACAACATGCCGCATTTCCTTATCCAGGTAGGATAAGGAAACGCTGATCTCATAAGAAGAATTCAATGCCGTCCATCGATGATTTTAGATTCTTCTTTCGATCATCGTAGTGGCAGCTACTGAATTCTCAACTAACACTGCGACAGGAAGTGTCTTCATCCCCATCGCTTTCTCCATGGTCAGTCAATGGTTCAGAAGGAAATGAAATCGTCGTCCTCGATTGATCTGCCGTGATCTACCGTATCCTTGATTGACCCACCGTATTCTACCGTATCCTCAGGCGGAAGAACTGCACGTGCATCCTCTCTTCTTCTCGATTCCTGCTGCAATCGGTCCTTCCTTCTCCTTCATGCTCCCTATGGCCACTCCTGCTAATGCAATCGTCTATGAGACCAAGACAATGACAATGTGGGAAATGGTGAGTAGACTACGGTAGAATACGGTGGATGAGGATACGGTATCCCTCAGGCATCGTGCGGGGTCTTTCTCAATATCGCCTGCATCTCTATCACAGTGCTGAATATGAACACGTGGACGTGGTTCGTATTCGATATGGGAGATTACCCCGAGTACGCTACGAGACACAACAACACCCTCCCCTGCTACTAGTGACCTACCTGTGATGACCTACCTGTGACTTACCGACGGTCCATTGTGAGAGCCTCTCTCTTCTCGCCGAGAAGTGCAATGTATGTATCTATTCTCGCTTACGTGTATTCCACTGCTTTCATTCTCCTCTTCCTCACTCTTCAGTGAGCATCACTCCATTCTTCCAGAGTATTTGTCGATAAAGTTGTTTTCTATTTATTCCACCTCTTCTATCACTTGATAAGACACAGCTGAGGCACGCAACCAAAAGTGAAATGATCGTTCCAAATCGAGGGAACTGGATAAGAGACAATGGAGGGGCAAAGGGTATTCAATGTGCCAGAGGGAGGTCATATCTTCCAATCTCCCTTATGATTCCCCTCCTTCTTCTCCTTCCTTCCCTTGTAACTGCTAATAATTGGGAGTATGTAGCACAACAGTACATCGAGAACGGAGTAGAAGTTCCCTACACGCTACGGTAGGCAGTATCTATCTATACTACTACCGTAATCAGTGTAGATCCCTCATCACGTGCACTATTCCTGGCATCAATCTGCTGTACTGTATGGGACCACGAGTGCAAGCAGTGAAATCTTCTGAGACGGTGTACGGTAGGAGACCGTATCTGAGGAATGGACTACACAATGGAGTAGATCTGAGGTGAGCCTTCCCTTGGAGAGATTCCCTTTGATGGGGTCGTTGAGGTTCTTGAAGATGATGGGACTGCAGAGGAAGACTGAGATTGGACGAACCATAGGGGCAGGAGTTGCAGTGGGACCGAAGGATGGAGAGGTCGAGTTCGGAGATCGATATGACCTACTCGATATGTGGACTATGAACAGGTACTTCACCCCATTTACGATGAATGGTAGTCGCCTCTGATCGGAGAAATGGTGCATGATGTACAGGGGAGGAAACGTCGCCTTCGATCACCACGGAGGAGGAGTGGACATTGGCACGAGAATGCAGGCTGCGGACAATCTCATTCGAATCCACGAGACGAATTTCGGAGTGGAATACGGAGATCGATACAGACCTCCCTTCAGACGGACATTTGCTAAGGGGGCTGGTAGGTCATGGAATGCCATATACCGTAGTCTTCCCTCTTGCAGCATTGAAGGGACCCACTCTGGAGAGCATCTACCCCAGGTACAGATACAGCGACAATTGGTATCAGGAGTCGTTCATTCGACCAGGTGAACACTGTCAGTCACCAGCTATTTTTCAACTGTTATCATTCCAGGAGATCAATATCGTACAAAGGCGAAACGGGCTTGTCCATGGTGTTATGCAGTGGACGGAAGTTATTACTGATTACCTTGTACACCCGTCTATCGTCATGTTCTTATGAATTTTCAAGTGCAATAAACATTATTGACGATTTTTCAGGGAAAAAAATGAAGTTTCAAATGGATAAATGTGTTAATTTCGGTAGATCAAAACTTTACTGTAGAGCCATTACTTGAGAATAGACGAGAATACGGTAAGCGCGCGCTGTTGAGCATTGTAAATTGAATCCCTCATTTTTTTCATATGAATTTCAGTTACTTACTTTATCACGAATTGTGAAATTCTGCCGAACGACCGCAAGCCCCTGTCTATCTAAATCTAAGTTTTAACCTGAACCTAAGCCTGAGCCTAAGCCCTAAAAGCCTAAGCCTAAGCCCTAAGCAGTAAAACCTAAACCCTAAGTACTAAAACAGAGAAAATAAAGAAAAAAATACTGCTAAGGTCAGACTTAACGTTTAAGGTTAAGATGCTAGTAATATAAATTTAAGGCTTAAGCCGGCTTAAAATTTATATTATAGTGCTTAGGATTCAGGTTTAACTGCTTAGGGCTTAGGCTCAGGCTTAGGTTCAGGTTAAAACTTAGATTTAGATAGACAGGGGTTTGCGGTCGTTCGGCAGAATTTCACAAGTCTTTATCACGTTCTCAGTTGCTCTCCATCTCTTCAAATGATTCCAATAACTAGCTATACGTTTGTTAGTTCTAATGTATTCTTCACTAACTGTTTAACATTTCTCTCCGCGTCACGACTTAAGTCGTCACTTTCGTGTTGCTATTTTATTTTATTTTGTGATCTTGAACATTATAATTTCAGATGCCGAACAAGGTGTACTTCGAAGTGGCTTGGGATAACAAGCACTTCTTCCTCGACTGCGAGCCAGCCACGACAATCGAAGAAGTGAAGAAAATGATCGGGAGCTGCTACCCTGTTAGTTATACTCACTCTTTTATTTCCCATAATTTTGGATCTCGTGCGAAGCCGCATAATATATTAAATGGTGATTCGGTATAATCGAGCCGTTATACGTTCAATGAAATTCTTAGGTATTGGGTCCGTCGTAGTGAAATTGTCAACTCGCAATAAAAGTATACATTGGCAGGTACCTCAGACAAAATATTTAGAAGTTTTTGAATACTTGGACGTCATGCTAAAAATTATATGCCTTCGATCCTTATTTGATGCCCGGGGGATAGTCTAATGCCCTTGATTGGGACGAACTTTATTTAAATTTTAAGATTCCATTGTATTGCAGGACATGGACATGAACGAGTTGACGTTGGCGTGGAAGCCGAAGGATGGCACGTGGACACCTCTCGAGGATGCGAAGACACTCGGCGCCAATGGACTATCCACTAACAACTCCCCTGCCGAGGTTCCCCCTTACTTCTTCGTCTATCTATTTATTTTACAAGCTGTTGTTTTCCATCAAGATCAGCCCTTTGTTTGCAGAGCCCCTCGTTCCTGGCGATTCTTCGAAAGGGTCAGGCTGAGCCTACTCTGGATGCTCTCTCTGAACCACCCGAGCTCCCCGATCACATGCGATTGAACAACGAGAACCCACAGTAAAGGGAGTGTCTCCGTCCATTCCAACCTGCCCGATACTTCATTTTTTTCTTATACTTCCCATTTGTATATCGATCTCTAGCTTACCTCCTGATGTCTCCGTCTCTCTTCAATCCTCGCATGTACGGATACTCTATTGATCGCGCATGAATGTTATATATTTTGCAGTATAAATCGGTGACTTCGAATAAAAGAGCACAGAAACATTTAGAGTCGTAATGAGACGATCGTGATATTTGAAATATGGGGTTATGAAAAGATCAAACCTATATCAGGATGGGCAAGCGTAAACTTCCTGTTGAAGAAGACCCAGTTGAAGATGAGGATTTGGTGGAGAAAATTGACAGTGTGAGAGTATTGGTTATTGCATTTATCATGTTCTTCTTAAGTCTGTCGGGACGCGCGGTGTTTTTAAAATGATCATTCAATGAATTAATTCGAATGACTACGTTGTAGAATGTGAGCGACGAGTACTCTCGCTTCGTCAACGTTTCTCTCACCTCAAAGGACGTAGAATCGATCAGGAATCGAAGTAGGAAAGCGAGTAAATTGACTCTGCCTGGTCTTCCTCCTGCCAGTCGCTCGGGAGGAGCCACTCTTCCTGAGGTCAGCTAAGAGCCATGTTTTGAATAATGCGGAATTGTGTTAAGTGGACAAACTTTGCATAAAGCTCGCTCATTATCGCGATATATATAGATTCCACTGGATGAACTGACATCGCTGGAGACTCTGGGATACACTGAGAAACTGATTGAGAATATGAAAGAGCTGATAGAGAAGGAATACAGAGAAAAGGAAGTGGAGAAGTATGAGTGAGTTATTTCTTTTGTTTGGATTATATTTTTCGTAGGAAATGAAATTGTACACGTTCTATACTCAAGACATACAATGCAGATGAAACGTTTTGCAACACATTTGAGAATTCGATAGGTATTATAGTTGGCAAATATAGTCCGAGATGGCAGCTTCGATCTCGAAAAATTAGATCTGAATCAGTATCCGCAAGGCGCCATCTGGAGAAACGATCTTTGATGAATATGAATACAGTACCGTACAAAAGTATTGCAACAAAATTCTTTTTGCCATATCTTTCTAGGATGAAATATGGGCTCATGGTTTATTGTGATCAATAGGAAAACATCACGAGCACATAGCAAGGTGTTTATCCTAGATTTAATAATAAGCTCCACTTAATTTGCAATCCTCTATTGTCTATCGAGACTATTAAGCACTATTTGCTAATTCACCCTAATCTTCTGTGTACTCTTGGAATTGAAATTAGAAATCTTTAGCATCTATCCTTACCGCCGCCACCCCCCCCCCCTCCCACCTTTCCTCCCCTTTTTCTCTTCTCAATCCTTCCCCAACCATTCTCATCCCCCTTCGATCTCCTCCAATCTCCTGTCACACAAGTCTCCAATACGATATACATTGGACAAGCGGCCACTCCTACCGCTCACGAGACTCGCCACTCTCTCTTTCATGTGCGACACGATTCGGAAGATCTACTCCCCCCCCCCCCTCCTCTTCCCTAACCCTAATTATATTCTCGAACACTCTATACTTGATGAAGCGCCCTTGTGGTGTACGATAAATAAATAACTACTGAGCGCTGGGTACGGTATCCATTTTTCATATTAGAGATGGTGAAAAAAATATGTAGAGTCCACAGATTTTTCCTGCGAGGCCCCATTTCTTGTGGTCGAAGCACAATCACTTATGCGTCGAATCCACAACTTAAATGATGGAATGAATTTCGTAGGAAATTCGAGATTTCAGAATTTTGGACAAGATGAGCCACAGTTCCGAAACTTTGCAAATAATGTGACGATCTGCCAATAATTCCCTAAATATTAGACACATTGAATAATTGGCTCGAAATTTGGACTAATTTTTTTGAAAAAATTGCACTAATTTTTCGCCCGATGGCGGACTTCGCGATGCCTGAAGCTAAAAGTCTAATTTTTAGCTATCCGCCATGAAAAGTATTGCGACAAGACCTACAAGACAGTTTTCTTTTTGGAGAATTTTTCCTGCTATTATTGTCCAAATACCTGGGCGAATTGAATTTGGACATAGTCATGAAAAGTTGATGGAGTCGGAAATTTATCTCGGCTATCGAGATAATTTGCACCTGAATCGATCAGGCTAATGCGGAATAGTAACTAACTAAATAACTAGAAAATAAAATAAACAATCAATGCTCTTGGCAAGATCTTGTGCGAATACGGGATGATACATTGTGAACTTACTCAACATTTTGTAAGCTCGCACTCACAGCTTCCATCCATTTCATCACTAATAAAAGCCTCATCTTAGAGCAAAGATATGCCCATTTTTCAAAAATTCTGAGGTCTCGGGAAATCGAATTTCCCAGAGATTGTGAAATTCGTTCAATCAGTTTAGTAATGGATTCTACGCACAAGTGGTTGTTCTTTGACCACAAGAAATGGGGAATCGCAGGAAAAATTTGTGGACCCTACATAATTTTCTCCCGATCTCAAATACGAAGAATGGATACCGTATCCAGAGCTCAGTTATGTGCTCGTGATGTTTTCCTATTGATCACCCCAAACCATGAGCCGATATCTCATCCTAGAGGAAAGATAAGCCAAAAAGAATTTATTACAATACCTTTTGCACGGTACTTTATGTCTATCGCCTTCATCATGTCAGATAGCCACACTATGCGATTTCAGCGATTTTTTAGAATGTCCCAACAATTTTCGAATTCTCACGTTAAAGTTACCGGACGAGGACGAAATTGACCCCCTATTTTTTGTCCTCCATCGAATAGCCGATGGCTGAATTAGTTGAAAATGAATATACAAAAATGCTAAAAATCAATAATAGCCTCAAGGGAAAGCCGGGGTCCCTACCAAAACGTCCCCTCACTCCCCCCTGACTACCCGCCTCTCTAATCAAATTTTGAAGTTTTAATTACATAGCTCAATTAATTTTGGTTTAAAAGTTTCGCTCTTTTTTGATTGTTAAAGAGCTTGAGCTGTTCTATCTTTTGTATGTTCATGCCTAAGAGCTCAGACTCACATGAACTTCGCTATACTATAAATAATTATTACATTTGATAGCATAGCGAAGTTCATGTGAGTCTGAGCTCTTGGGCATCAACATACAAGAGATAGAACAGCTCACGCTCTTTAACAATCAAAAAAGAGCGAAGCTTTTTAACCAAAATTAATTGAGCTATGTTATTAAAACTTCAAAATTTGATTAGAGAGGCGGGTACAGTCAGGGGGGAGTGAGGGGACGTTTTGGTATGGACCCGAAAGCCGGAAATGATCAGCGTAATCTCGCGCTCTCTCACTTTTACATATTCTCTCGTACACGCGACCAGATCAGGGTCAGATCAGGGTTTCGTCCTCGTCCGGTAACTTTAACGGTATCACATGTTGATCCAAAAAACCTTCACATCAGGTTATAATCTCTCTGGGACCGATTTCGATTTCTAGCAACCGTTTGACTCCATCTCAATTTTTTTTATAAGTCATGACACTTATATCCCTTTTGATCATTGAAATATATTTATATATTGAAATATATTGAAATAAATATATTTTGCCAGTTCGATGATGTCTCTGATGGGGAAGTACGTCGACTTGAGCATGCTCATCGATGAGGAAAAGAAGAAGCTACACAAGGTTATCTAGTCAGGGGAGAGGGTACGGTATCTCTCACAACAGATCGGATACTGTACACACGCACTGAATCATGTGATCAGAACGAGGAATACTGTACTCAAGAACAAGAAGAAGCTGTCCAAAGCCAGTGAGAAGGTGAGATATTATCGAGCTATTTCGGGGAACTACTCAGGTGAACTGGCTTGATTCTCGGAGTTTACTAAAAGCCTTGCCACTATTGGAAAGAAGCTATGGTCTCTGTAGCTGTGGCTCGATCCAGGAATATTGAAGTTCATGTCGTTTCGAGTGTAGTAAATTTTAAAAATAATGTGGCTTTCGGTTGGAAATACTATATCTGCCTAGGATGAGATTTATGGCTACTTTCATATTAATCGTTATTCTACGCTTCTCTTCTTTCCAGATTTATTAATTCTGGATTACAAATAATTAGAATTTATATTTTCAGGGAGAAGTTGACGAGGATCTGGTGGAATCAATGCGAGATCAAGGATTTGTTCGACCTACAGTACTCATATTGTTACCGTACCGAAGAGACGTTCATCGATTGATTGAGATAATGAAGAATCTTATGTTTGGAGTTGGTGAGTAATCTGATCCATAGTCTGTGCTTTCTATTGGACGCTTTCTTTTGGTATATCTGATATATCTATGATTTGAGGAGTGACGAAGGCGGATATCGTGAACAAGTCGAGGTTCGAGGAGGAATTCGGACAAGGGATTGTGAAGACATTCCAGAGATTGAAGGAAGACGAGGAAGATGATGGAAACAGGTCAAACTTATTCGAAATTATATTAATTTCTATACAATTTCAAGGATCTTCCATTTTGTGTTGAAATAAATGATATTTTGATTGGTAGTGAGAAGTGGGAGTCTCTTTCAGAGACGATTGTTTCCGACTGGGAGTGGCCCTCTCTCGCAAGTCTCTCAAGTTATATGCTCCCTTCGAAAGGGCAGACATTCTCATTTGCTCGCCACTCGGATTGAGAATGGTCATTGGTGAGTGGAAGGGTCTCCATGAATACCAGGCCTGGGAAAATTTAACATTGGACTATTTTGTGATCTGATCATATGTTTTCTCTCTTTTATCTGGACTTTTATTTACTAATCGGAAATATTTTCATTAATCAGTGTAGTTATTCGTACTCTCTTCAATCGATGTAATATGAGAAGAGTTGTCTCTAGATTAGCCATCTCGATGCAATGGTTGTGCCATGGCAGGTGGTGACTCTGGTCGGGAGAGTCATCTCCTCTCGTCGCTGCAGTTGGCTGTCGTCGACGAGGCGAATGTTCTCCTCCAGCAGAACTGGGAACATCTCCCTCTCATCTTCAATACAATGCACTCACAGCCGAGCAAGATCGACAGCGATGTGTCCAGGGTGAGAGGGGTTAACTGATCATGATTACAATTGATTGATCGGGCAATATGTCATAAACACAAAAAGTCAGGTCTACTCCTAACACCATTATTGTTACCCCTACATGGGCTTCTGAAGTAGTGCCGCCTTTTCTTGGTTTTAATTAACATATGGTGATTAGAGAAATAAAACAATGAGTGATAAAGTAACTGAGGAAGGGAATGAAGTTGCAGGTGCGTACTCAGTACCTGGATGGGCAGGCTGCATTCCTCTGCCAGACACTTCTCTTCTCCACCCATCGACACGAACTGTTCACTGCATTGATGGGAGGAAGGAGGAATCACAGAGGAGCAGTCTCATTCAGACCAGCCTCTGAGGGACTACTCACTCAGGTGAGGGAGGGAGAGGGGAAGGCAGAGAAGGAAATGTTCCTCCAGATAGTATTAAAGGATTATGTTCAAGCATAGTTGAATGGGATGAAGTGAGTATGAACATGCTCTTCTACTCCTCGGCGCGTCGTGTGGCAAATGGTGTATTTTCCCATGCGCGCGCGATTGCGGGCTGCTCTTCGTTTTCCAGACTATCTATTTTTCGTTACACTGTCTGCGCTCTCTCGGGCTGGCGTCTTTCCCTACTTTTATTTTGCAAAATTTTGTAGCAGCCCTTTCTTGTGATAAGTTGTGTGGCAGTTTTTGCTACTCAATATTGTGCAATTTGCGCTCTCGTGGTGTGGTGGCACCCTTAGGCAAAGCAAGCACGTAGAATTTTTACGTGTTAGAAGGCCGTGTATGAAGAGTGTATTGGTTGCAGATTGAATTGCGAATCTGCCAAGAACTGCACTCGATCAAATGTGAGGACTCGACGACTCAGTCGGATGCCAGATTCAACTTCTTTAAAGAGAAGGTTAGAGATCTCCCTGGAATTGTGTGAAACTGCCCACAATGGATCGCAATTACCCTTTCTCCAGAAAAGATGGTGTCAAGCAGTGGTTGACACTTTGAACCAAACAAATCGAGGCACAAAACAATCGAATAACGGTCGACCTTCAGAGTAGGGCAACAGACATTTTTTGAGTTGCCGTTCATTGGTCTATTTTGACATAAAATTCTGAAAGAGTTTAACAGCTTATTCAAATTTGAAAATGTGACCGGCATTATACTGTGAAAAAACAATGATTTTAGAATCATTATTCACCGGTCTGCTTTGAACACTACTTCGAAGGGATTTGAACAACTTCTAAAAAATGTTGGGGGCTGCTCGCCGTTCCCTCGATTTTGAAAGTCTTTTCTATCCCTAAATTTTGGTGTCCAAATTTAAAATCTTAAAATTATTTAAATATATTTTTTCTTTTGCATTTTTACTCGAAGAAAATCTTATTTTAAAGAGACCATCCCTTGTACTAATAGCGTATTACAGAGGGTCTAGGGTGGCTTTCGAATATCGTGGCTCTCTCCTTTTAACATTGGAAATGTGAATATCAGCTCTTTGATAGTTGTTTTTCACCTTTTTTTATTTCCATTCGTGAAAAGCTAATTTATGTTCTAAAATTATGAAAAAAAAACTTATAAAGGAGGGGAAAAATCGAACATAGCTTTGTGTAAAAAATAACGCTGTTGTTAAATATAATTTTTGGAAAATTAAATATGTGAGACCTCTTCTATTTTTTGTAGAATTTTTAGGATGGCGCGCTATTTTTTTAATTGAAAGGGTCGATTTTGATGTTCAAATGTCTCTTTTTCCGATCTGGCCTACTCTCAGTCTACACACTGCCATCTTTATTCCCTCCTACTACGACTACGTGAGAATAAGGAATCTATTCAAGAAGGACACTGAATCATTCGTGCAGTGCCACGAGTACGCTCCACAGAACAAGGTACGGTAGAGGGGAATAGAGAAGGAATAGGAAGTGGGGGGATGGGGATGATGAAATGCCCTGCAGATCACTCGCGCCCGAGACCTCTTCTATCACGGGGAGAAGAAGTTGATGCTGATCACGGAGAGATTCCACCATTTCAATCGAGTCAACATCAGGGCGAGTACTTCTCTATTCTTGTCGAACACCAATTCCACTTCAATATGTTGTTTGAATACTTTTATATTATTTACTTAAACAACGAAATATTGATTGCAGAAGATGCATAAAATAGTGTTCTACCAGCCTCCCTCCCGTCCCTCTTTCTACATAGATCTCATCAATATGTGCCAGCCAGAGGGAAGATTGCAGTCCATTCTACTCTTCACACAGTATGATAGAATCAGGTACTGGTGCAGATTATATGTTTGTACTCTAATTATCTATTGTATTTATCACAGCTACCACTATTTAGTTGCTGAAAAATCACTCTTCGTGAACAATTCACGAAAAGATAACACAATCGAACCCGATAAAAATTGAGTAAGTTATGCTGTGTAAATGCCACGGGTGGAATTCGACCCCCCCCCCTCCCCCTCTGCCAAAATGTCAGGGTGGACAGTTCACATTTGAATTCCCTCAAAATATCGGTTCCCAGTAAAGCTTGCGGTTTGAAATTTTGAAAAAGACTTGAAATGGGTGAAGTTTAAAAACGTTTTCACCCCCATACACGAAAGATACAAACCAGCTCTACTGGGAGCAGATACAAAATTGCGAGAATTCACATTTTAACTCCCCCTCCCCTTGATATTTTTGCACCCATTCCTCTTTCCAATCCTAATATTTCCGCAGCATACACTTCTTGGAGGTGGTGAACGAACAAGTCGATAGCAGTATAAATGTTGTGTTAAATAAATTTAAATAGTATGGGAAAGATCATGCAAACTTTATGCAAATTGTTCACGCACCCGTGAACTTGCTCCTTATACATGTGTTTTATTGATTGAAATTTTTTTTTAAAATGGAGCTCAAAGTAGTGAGAAAAGAGAGGTGATTGCAGGATGGAGAACATCTTCGGACTTGAAATGGGAACTGCGATTATGAAGAGTGAGAAGGCAATCCAAGCGATTGTGAGTGAATGAGAGAAGAAGGATTGAAAGAAGGAGTAGACAATCTTGTCCGTGATACTCACAATTGATGCTCACATATTGTGTGCTTTGTTGTTACCCATTATTGTTATTGAAATTCCTGAGAGAGTCCATTCATTGAATATTTCTGTTTGTTGTTGAATGTTTGAATAACTGTTTCATTCTTGTTTTCATTTGTTTTTTTTCTGAGGATAAATAAGTCATGCCCAAGCGAGATTATTTGAGTGAAATCGATTAATCAAGACGCGCAGTCGCTAGAGAATATTTTTGAACACATAATATCAGAATTTTCCTTGGATCTGTTGTGCCATTCATTTTGTATCATGATTGATAACTCGAAATCACGGGTTGATTGTGAGAAATATGAGCAGATATTGAAGAATGTCGAGTTGGCCTCCCTTCATCGTTGCCCTCCTCTCCCTCTCTTTCCCACTCCCAGTCCAATCCTATATGGGGGCGATGATGGGAGTGCTGAATGAGTGTGATGATGGACAGGTCAGAATCCTCTTGACGTTTAAATCGCTTTCCTTATTTTGCATAATCGACATGTAAGAGTTTATGATCTTTGATGTACAGCAACATCTGGAGGTGGACTGGGATCCGGACGACTTCAGCCAATTCACCTGCCCCACCCAATGGACTTACGCAGTGAGGGATGAGGTCGATGAGGTATGGAGAGAGGGAGGAGGGAGGGAAAGCACGATCAATCCGAATCACTCAATGTTCTTTGGGATTCAAGGGATTTCAGTTGCAGGTTTAGGATCATGTTGATAAGTGCCAGATGTCAAGCAGGCAAACATCTGATATGTTAGTGAACATGGATTAAAAATATAAAGAGAGTATTTCCTGGATACAGAAAAAAAACATTTTCGTATCCAGGATATATCATCGTGGTTATACTTGCCAGATGTACTACGCCCTTCCCGACTTCAACGCGCGGAAGGATGTGGTAGGACACAAGTGCATGAATGAGACCATCTCCTACAACGACACCATCCCACTACGGTAATCGGAAGAAATAGATCGCCAACTGAATCCATAATTTCCTGACAGGGGGGATCATCGTCCAAACTGGCCAGTGTATGGCGAGTATCTCTATGTGCCACCCCAACGATGGCTGCATAATTTGGAGGTAAGTGGTCTTTGATCTCCCTTCTCTACCGTAATCTACAGCACGGGTCGATCATCCTACTGTATCATCCGTGTGTGAACGAGGACGAGCTGAGCAAGCTGCGGACTCTCGTCACTGGTTGCATCTACAGACACATCATCACTCCCTCCAATAAACTAACTGAGGAGAGGGTGAGAGATATCACGGGTCTCATGTAAAAGTGTAGGAAAACTTATTCGTTTGGCTACTAGAAAATATTTTGTATCTCAGATTAAACTTGGTTCATGGATATTACTGGGGGTCAGAAGAAGGCCAATCTACTCGGTTCGGTGAAATCTGCACATTATCGATTTTTATGATCTACCTCTTCCAATTGACATATTTTATTCAGTTTTCATCGTAGAGGGCACTTTTTGTGCTCATTTTGCTCGTAATGACGAGCTCTACAAAAGTGTAAGCAACGTCCAAAACGAAGGGAGCTGTTTTCACAGCCATTTCATCGGAAAACCGATTTTCATGTCGAGAAATCGGTCGTATTTCGACCTGTACCTTAACTTCCAATGAGTTTTATTGCTTCTATAGATTCTACGGACAAAATTAGCGGGAGTATACGTTGAACATCTTTCATATAACTGGCTTCTCGATATTGATTTACTATGTATTGGGGTGTCCGGAAAGTTCGTATAATTTTTTGTTTTTATTTTTTATTCAATGCTTTACAATTCTCAATGACCAATGTATGCCCCCTTCTTTCTCACTACCTCCCTCCAGCGATTGGGCAGGGTGTCGATTCCTCTCTTCCAGAATACGGGTTTCTTCGAGACCGCCCAGTTCACGAAAGCCCTCACAACTTCATCTCGATTCTTGAACTTCTTTCCTTTGCAGAAGTCAGAGAGAGAGCGGAAGCAGTGGTAGTCGCATGGGGAGAGATCCGGGGAATACGGTGGATGGGGAATCCTCTCGATCTTCAGCTCGTCCATTTTCTTCTGGGTCATCTTCGCTCGATGTGGGCGAGCATTGTCCATCAGAAGAAGAATTTTGCCCTGGTTCAGGAGTCTGTGAGGGACTCTGATCGCGACATCTTTCAGTTGTTCAGAGAAGAGGTCGGCATTGATGCTGGTGCCAGGGGCGAGGATCTCCCAGTAGATGGGACCGAGCACTGAGAAGAAGAAGCAGAGGAGTTCCTTCTTTCCGTGCTCTTCCTTCTTCGGGACGGGCGTGGGCTTCTCATCTGCATCCACCCATTGCAGTCTCCTCACAGGGTTATCGTACGTGATCCACTTCTCATCTGTAGCGATGATGGAATTGACCCATCGAAGATTGGATCTACGATGGAGTAATTCCCTACAGACTTGAACACGATTTTTCAGCTGTTCGGGGGAGAGGTCATGGGGAATCACTTGTGGGAGTTTCGGCTTCTTCCCAGATCGATGGAGGATATCGGACACCGTTGATCTGGGAGTACCAGTATCCTTCTTCAACTCACGCACACTGGCCATGGGCTTGCGCTTCAGTGTGCGGAGAACGAGAGGCTGATCGAGGGAGGGAGGGCGTCCAGAGCGGGGTTGATCATCGAGACCAAGCTCCCCTTTCTTGAAGCGGGAGAACCACTTATAGCAGAAGGGTATGGAGGGGGCGTCAGCTCCTTCCGACTGGGCCAGGGCAGAGTGGGCCTCCTTCACGGATCGGCCAAGACGGTAGTAATGAAGTAAAACTGCTCGGAGGTAGAGATGGGAGTCCATCACAAGAATCAATGTAGCAACTAGGAGACTGATTAAATCCTATCACTACTCAACGTCAGAATGATGCAATACATTGTTGACAAACTGATTGCGCAATCACTGCATTTGATCGCGAACTGACTTTTTTCCGAAGCATTATACGAACTTTCCGGACACCCCAATACGTTCCCGGACATAGCCCATTTTTGCCCAAAACAGTCTTTTGGTTGTATTTCACTTCAAAGTGCTCCAATCAAGATTAAAAAAGAATGAAATCGAAAGTTCTTTTTGAGACGGAGAAAACTGTTTCTGAGCAAAATACCTAAAAAATCACAAGTTTTCGAGTTATTCGACGATAAAGCCTGTTGGTTGATAAAAATACTGATAATATCGATTTTCTGGCTTCCTATACCAATAACCCAATCGTTTTTATACTTCCGATGGAATATCCAAACAAAATTAGGGGGTGTCTATGTTGACCATTTTTCATATATCTGTCCTCCCACTAGGGTTTTACTATGGGTGATTACTATGGAGCAAAAAAATAACCAAGTCCGGAAACGTCGATAACCCCCTAGTAAAACCCTAGTGGGAGGACAGATATATGAAAAATGGTCAACATATACACCCCCTAATTTTGTTTGGATATTCCATCGGAAGAATAAAAACGATTGGGTTATTGGTATGGGAAGCCAGAAAATCGATATTATCAGTATTTTTATCAACCAACAGGCTTTATCGTCGAATAACTCGAAAACTTGTGATTTTTAGGTATTTTGCTCCGAAACAGTTTTCTCCGTCTCAAAAAGAACTTTCGATTTCATTCTTTTTTAATCTTGATTGGAGCACTTTGAAGTGAAATACAACCAAAAGACTGTTTTGGGCAAAAATGGGCTATGTCCGGGAACGTACATAGTAAATCAATATCGAGAAGCCAGTTATATGAAAGATGTTCAACGTATACCCCCGCTAATTTTGTCCGTAGAATCCATAGAAGCAATAAAACTCATTGGAAGTTAAGGTACAGGTCGAAATACGACCGATTTCTCGACATGAAAATCGGTTTTCCGATGAAATGGCTGTGAAAACAGCTTCCCTCGTTTTGGACGTTGCTTACACTTTTGTAGAGCTCGTCATTACGAGCAAAATGAGCACAAAAAGTGCCCTCTACGATGAAAACTGAATAAAATATGTCAATTGGAAGAGGTAGATCATAAAAATCGATAATGTGCGGATTTAACCGAACCGAGTAGATTGGCCTTCTTCTGACCCCCAATCATGTACATACACCAAATATAATCGAAATATGTGACGTAAAATATTTCTAGTAGCCAGCGTTCCTGCATTCTTACAAGAGACCCGTGATATCTCATTGAGAAGAGGGCAATTAGTTGAATATCCAAAGTAACTATATTACTCCTTAGCAAATGATATTTCTATTATTTGCAAAAGAATTCCACACTATTTTGGTGCGCATGATAGTGAACGAATACTTTCACCTGTACAGGGGAGATAAGGGCCCTTCCCTAGAGAAGAAATCGAACGATGAGCTGAAAGGGATACGAAAGACATGATCAGAATAAGTAATTGTGTTGACTAGTTAGTAATGTTTCTTTGCAGCCGTTGGCATTGGTTGGATGGGGGGCGAGATTGACGATGTCGAGAGTCATCGAGAAGAACGTCGTCAAGTTCATACGAAGACACGCCCACATCGCACCCGAAGTGAGAGAATTGAGGAATTGAGATGGAAAAGAGCATGAGATAGATCATGGAGAAAATACTAGTTGTAAGAAATGTGAGAAGTAAGTGGTTAAAAATTGAGGATATCTCTCGAAACGGGAAGTATTCCCTCCATCTCATCAAGCCTTCTCGAGTGATCACATCGAAGAAAGATCTTCAACTCTGTCCTTCCAATCCTGCTATGCCAGATGATCCTACCGTACCCCCACCACCACCAGAAGAAGAGTAGATTAGCACTGTGAAGTACTGTAGGCACATATTGCATGTTCTTAATTAACAAGGTATTTCAGAGAGTTATAGAGTATATACAGTACATGCTAATCGCCTTGCCCATATGCGGCCGCGGCGGCCCGCCGCGGATCGATTTTGCGGGAAAATGAGTAAAGTTCATGCAATGAATTGTTCATTTTTGAATTCCTCATGCGATTTCGCATCGGAATCACTATAATATATTAATTTTATCAAAGGCAATTTTTTGAGGGGGTTCGATTCGGAGTGACCACGGCTACAGTACTCCCGAAAATGATCCCTCCATTTCGGGGGTTTTATGACTTTCTTTAGGGTATTGAAGAGTTTGCAAACTTGGATCGCGTTCGAAAACTTACCCGAAAAATTCTAGACACAAAAACGGTAGGAATATGTTCGGGAGTACGGTAGCCCTAATCACTTTGAATTGACCTCCCTCAAAAAATGTTCCATTATGAAATAGTGATTCCGATGCAAAATCGCATGAGGAATTCAAAAATGAACAATTCATTGCATGAACTTTACTCATTTTACCGCAAAATCGATCCGCGGGCATCCGCGGTCCGCGGCGGCCCGCCGCGGCCGCATATGGGCAAGGCGATTAGCATGTACTGTACTAACTTAAAACTGTTGGAAACACATTCACTTACAATGTTGATACTCATTACTTCCACTGTTGCATATCAGATAACTAACCATCTTACAATCGTATTTGTACTTACAATGGGTATCACGGTGCATGCACTTATATTGTATTTTAGCAATGTTTATACAGAGATATAATACTGTTTCCAGAACCAATAAATATGAATAATTATCTATCTTGCCACAACCATAACATGTTGAAAGTCGTTGAGTGTCCGACTGGCCTCCCAAGGCAAATATCGAAGAATTAAATTAGTATATCAATGTGACTCGATGTGAGTGATCTGCAACGAATGTTGCATAACACGCGTGCCGCGTAAGAATCGAATAGATTTGTGAACAGCCTGGTACATTTTTTCACCCCTTCATCGATTTCTGATAGTTCCTATGGTCCCTCGACATAAATAATCAAGTTTTGTTCCATATCTCCATCCTCGATGATGTGAGACACCGTCAAAGTCGACGGCTTCCGAAATTTGCCATTTTTGGAGGCATGATGCTCTGCCTACAGGGCGTCTAGTAACACGAGAAGAAAGATTTCCGCACCAAATTTCATAGAGAATAAGCCTGCGCTATCTGTTCATCGATATGATCATTAGTATTTTCATAAATCGATTAAAATTATTGATTTTTACCGCAATTTCGTACCGAAGCTGGTTTTCAGTTCAATCGATAGAGCTCGAAAAGACGAATCGAATGGTATGCTGAATGGATATGCAACTCGCGCACTAAAGATGTCAAAATCGCGAAATTAGATTTTCAATTACCCCCGTTTGATCCTCTCGCAGTCAGTCTCGACTGTTCATCCATGTATTCTATGCCTAGCGCAAGCCCACATCCATGTGCTTCTATGGCTGATGGGTTGTGTTCTGAGTGCGTTACCGGGTCTCCGCAGGTTCGACACTTATCATTTTAAGTTTCTTTTGCACTGTTTTTGTGAAGTCCAGAGTACTTCTGGTGATGTATTTTGCAGCTGAATCCCATCAGCGCTTCGCGACGAGTGATCAATACCCCAAAAAATTAACTCGTAGGGGCGCGAAGTGCGCCGACGCCGTTCATAGGACGATTTTCGTTAGTATTCTTATCAGTGAAGGCATCTGATTAAACGAAATATTTGAATACTCCGCATCAATAAAAATGAGGAAATCCAATCCTTTTTTATTTTTATTGATGCGGCGATGATGGATGCGCGCGGACAACGCGGAGGGTGAGAGAACTGTCAGGGGACAGTGCCGAGTCTCACTCGATTCTTAGGCAAACGGGCTCATATTTATCATTCAAAAATGTTAATTCGATTTTTTTATTACTTTTAGAAAATGATTCATTTTTCTGAAATCGAAAAGCAAACCGATCTCAAGGGCGAGATACGGGTAGATCAAAAAGCCAGGCTAAGTGCCAGAGGGTCACAATGTCTGAATGGGGGTAAGTGGAAATCTAATTTCGCGATTTTGACATCTTTAGTGCGCGAGTTGCATATCCATTCAGCATACCATTCGATTCGTCTTTTCGAGCTCTATCGATTGAACTGAAAAACAGCTTCGGTACGAAATTGCACTAAAAATCAATAATTTTAATCGATTTATGAAAATACTAATGATCATATCGATGAACAGATAGCACAGGCTTATTCTCCATGAAATTTGGTGCGGAAAACTTTCTTCTCGTGTTCCTAGACGCCCTGTAGGCAGATCATCATGCCTCCAAAAATGGCAAATTTCGGAAGCCGTCGACTTTGACGGCGTCTCACATCGTCGAGGATGGAGATATGGAACAAAACTTGATGATTTCTGTTGAGGGACCATATGGGCTATTCAAAACTGCTCAGAGCCCAATTTCGACTTTTCCAATGTACCAGGGTTTATTCGAATCTTACGCGACACGCGTGATAATAAGTACTATATCTATCAATACGGGAGCGAAATATCAAAGCTCTCTATTCCTCTCTTCCCATATTTACTCACCGCCTTTCCAGTCTTCTCCAATTGAGTCTTTACCTCATCTGCGCTCTTCTCAGTCGTCACGACGATTCTCTTGGTGGGCACATCGATCGAATCGATTGTGATCCCATCTGTAAGGGATCATTACTTGGATTCCCAATGATTAGCTGATAACAGAGCAAATTGACTACTATTGACCATGAGAAGAAAAATGGACTACGATTACAGACGCTAGTCTTATCAACACTGGACTTTAGACCTACATGCATTCTGTCGGTTTCGATAGTCTTTCGAATGAGAAATTTCGAACTGGTCATAGTAACGCGTAGCTCTATTGAAAGTTGAATCCGTCGAATGAAGCTTACCTCCCATTTTCTCTAGTACTCTCCTGGCTGCATTGGCACACGATCCACACGTCATTGCCATCTCGAAGGTGTGCGTCTATAATAGGAGATCGATATTGAATCTTTGAGATTTCCAATTGATCACTAGTTAATTGTTCTCGTTTGACCCACAATCCCCAGCCGGTTTCTTCACTTTAGTTGCTTATAGTGACAAATGCCATAGTCAAGGAAAAAGAACGAACCTGGGGCATGGTGGACTAGGGCGAGATGAGAATAAGGAGCGACTGGAAAAGAAGAGTGTGAGAGTGGAGGGAGAGCGAATGAGATAATGTCCCTTCTCCTCCCTCTAGACAGACCCCTCCCACTCACCCTCCCTCCACCCACAACAAGCACGCTATATTGATCCCAAGCGCGGCCGTCCCCTAAAGCATAGCTTGAAGAGAGACGACGCGCGTCCTTTTACTCCCTCTCTAATTTTGTTACCAATATTAATTTCGTTTTCAAAACGCGTTCAATTCTCGATAGGTAGTGGTACTATTGCAGTGTGTGTCCACTCAACTGCCCTTATCTCCGTCTCTTCCTTCCTTCTCTCTGAATGGCAGAGGACCAGCAACAGCAAGCAGCCTTCCTCGCAGCTGTCGCCGCTGTCAGTTTTACCCATATTTATGGATTTATTTGACAAAAGATTAGTTTTGATTCATCCAATGGTCCCCACAAAATCATTCACGGCGAAGAGGGTTTTTTTAGAAAACCCAGTTGAAAGGTATACCCGATTTTATGATAGAGGGAGCTGGACGGAAAGGTAACATTGACTGTTTATGAAGTACTAGTAATTAATAAGGGCATACTAATGGGCGTTGGTTGCAGCTCCAACAGCAAGCAGCCCTCGCACAGCAGCAGCAGCAGTTGAACGCCCTCAATCAACTGCAGGCACAGCAGTTGCAGCAGCAACAACTACCAGCCAACTTCCCCAACTTCAATCTACCTCCAGTAGAGAAGATAGGAGGACCCAAGTACAGACAACTGCTCAAGGTATGAACAAAAACAAACGAAAATAATTAGGAGTTTATAATTACGAAAAAAAAGTCCTAGAAAAACTGTAATTTTGTTTGTGAAATGTCAATATTTCTAAATAATACAGTAAGCTTCATTTGATCAAAATTGACATCTGCGTACTCAATCTTTACGTGTTTAATGAATTATTTTTGAGACGATTGAGGAGATCGGAAAGGATCTCAAACCACTCTACTGTAACAACAAGGTTAGCAAGGAATACTATTTCAATGAATATCTTTCTCTGTGATTACTCTTAAATATTTAATTGATCATGATGATGTACTGTAGTATGTATACTGTTATCTAGTATAAAAATGGCTGTTCCCTTACAGCTCTCAGCTGAGCGATACAAGCGTGATCTCATCCATCTCCGTAACTGCCTCAGAGAGTGCCAGGCTGAGGTCGAAAAGGTACAATCTTTCTATCTGATAAGACATTTTGTTTGAAAGTTATATGGTACATAGAAAAGTTGTTTCATTTGGCTTTCATTTCTCAAGTGTCCTTTAAAATATCTTTTTCTCATATTTCAAATCATATTCCTTGTATGAAACTAAATGATCCCAAATTTATATTGTGCTTTTGAGGAACGCGTCTCTCAGAACCAGAAGCTTGCAGCTGATCTTGCCAAATTGGACAAGGAACGCGAGTTGAAGAGGGAGGAATGAGCTCTCCCTCCGATCCCTCTCCCCCTTCACCTTCCACTTCCTCCCTCATCCTATCCAAAAGACCCGCATTTCTTCGTTTCTCCCCTCTATCTCCTCATTCCTCTTCCTCTTCTCTCATCGTGTCCACTTACCAATTAGACTCCTCTTCTCGTTCCGGATCTCTTCATTTCATTCACGACTACAGTAATCCATCGCTTTCCACTTGGGAGATTCCCACCGAGGGTGGTGTCTTCCGCTTTACCTTCCTCCCCGATCAGTCCAAGTGTGAGTTCTGTACATCGGAAGAGTCGCTTTATAGTTCACATTACAGTAATTGCTGCTCTCACCACGGGTCGTCTCGCAATAATCTCCTCTGACTACAGTATCATCGAGGTATTGATTGAATTCATGCTGTGATAATCATTGTAATACTAATAGAGCGATGTCATCTCTGATACGATGCTTCTCGATGTCTCGCCCTCTCCCTGTCCCTCCTCCTCTACCGTACTCACGTCCACCAATCAGGGATCGCTCATTCTCTATGATATTGATCGGATGGATACGATACAACGATGGGATGCCCATTCGCTTCCCTGGACGAACGAGCCATGCGAGGTAATCGATGAAACGAATTTCATGGAAATCGATATTATTCCCGCAGGTGTGGACATGCGAGATGATGAATGATACGGTAGTCTGCTCAGGAGGAGAAGATACCGTACTCAAGGTGTGGGACACGAGATCGATCGAGAAACCTTCCAGCCAGATCAAGGTACTGTATAGCGCTACCGCAACGTGGATGATCACTGAATTGAGATGTTCGATGCGGGAGTGACATTCATCGAATCGATCGGGGAGAAGACACTTCTCACTGGGTCGTACGATGAATGGATTCGAGTGATCGACATGCGAGCACCCAAGACGCCCATCCATCAAGTGAAGGTACGGAGGAATGGAAGGGTGAAGCACGGGGTCAATTATGATTTCGAGCAACTAGAGTGTACGGTAGTCTTCGAAACAAATTAAAGGTTAAGTGCGAGGCCGAGGCCAAGATCCATCTTGCTCCGGGTAATTGGAGGGAAGGGTTTTTGTATTGTAGTGTGATGGAGGAGTATGGCATCTGGAGAAGACAAGGACTGGCTGGATTGCCTCTTGCATGTACGGTGGATGGATAATGATCGACGACCAATTCCAGCCTATCGCCCAGTCAGTACTACCGTATCTCAATCACTCATCGATCGTTCAGGGACTGTGCTGCAGGAGCGACGCTGCTGTACGGTAGTGGATTGTCTCCCGATGGGAAGACGATGGCATACTGTACATTCAACGACTACACCCTTTCCATTTCCCGTCTGAGCAATGATCAAACCTGGCCTGACATCTATCCCATTTCCTCATAATTTATGTTGTTGTTAGTTTTTTTTCTTATTTCACTTCTACGTAATAAAAATTGTCGAACGAAGTTTTACTTTCTTATTTCGTTTCAGTGTCTGTGAGTGGGTGGGAACAGATTAGACAATTAGATAGTGATTCCTCTCCTCTCTCGAGGTATTCTGTCATTTCTCGATGGAAAAGGGCTGTTATTGGATGACGTGAGACTAGATACTTCCATGGTAACGAGGAAGGCTTCATTCTTGCTACTCTTCTCCCTTTCGGGACTCTCAAGTCTATCGGACATTTCTCTTCTCAGAATACTCCTGAGCTCTCTTTCCTATTCTAGCTCTGAATATTCTCTCTCGTGAGATGGGAAATAGACTAGAAAAATAGACGCCCCCTTTTCTCTCCTTCAGCAGTCGAATTCCCTCCAGAGAACATCCCTCCCTTGACCATTTCACTATCCACTTTACCTCCTTGTTTTTCAAACCCTGTCGGCATTCACTTCCTCGATCTAATTGTGCATCTTGGATTATTTCACCTCTTCTCTCTCCTTCATTCTAGATTCTCTACTCAAGGTACCAATTTGTTGTTGCCTACAACTCACTTTTTCTGTCTCTCTCTCTCTTATTTTTACTTGTACAGGTCTCAACATCAAATATAGCTGCTGAATGGCCTTTCCTCTTCTCAGTATATTCAAAGTATCTCTTCCAGATGGGTCCTCCTCCTCTCTTCCTTCTCCTTTTCTTCGTCCCTCTTCTCTCTTCCCTTCGTTTCGGCACTTTCATGGTCCAGTTCAGAGAAGGATTTGCACCCTACTCTCCATCTAAGCTATGAGGAAAAGAAGCGAGAACATGAATTGAATTAGGAAAGGGAGATGATTGTTTAGAATGACGAACGTTGCAGAGAAAGAAATGAGAGTAGACACAGGAATGGGAGAAGTTGCTTAGTAGACGTCTTGAGGAAGGGAAATGAATAATGAATGGATACTGTAGATGAAACCATTCACAATGCGGAAGGAGGAGTGCTTGATCGATGATGGGAAGGAAGAATGCAAATTGAACAGACCATACGAAGGGTAGGTCAGGGGCGAACATAGCGAACACTAATATGGAGGTCTTTTTCTCATCTCTTTCTTTCCCCTTCACCGTGTGTCCTTCTGTCGTTCTCTCATCTCATCAATCTTTCATCGGGAGAGCTAATAGAATTCCCACTCAATGTTTCAGTTTCTGCGTGCAATTGATGGATCTCCTTGCGAAAGAAATGAATGTCGGCTACATTATCGATACGAGAAGTGGAGTGAGTTCCTCCCTCCTCCCCCGCTTCACAATCTCTCTCGGTCTCTCTTGTATTCTGTCCTAACCAAGATCACGAGAGTCTAAGAGAGTGCTTCATCTCATTCGGCTGCTCTCAATGACAAGTTGAAAGGCGAAGAAATGCATCTGGCCAACTTGAACAAACTATTTATCTCAGTTTGGTCGCAACGATTTCTACGGTGAAATCCAAAGAACTAGTTCAAAAAATATGATTACTCGATTCGAAACCCCTACAGCCACTCTGTCTATTTCTCTTTTTCTTCCAGCCAGGCAATCTCCAACCCGATGGCAATTGGACGGGCCTCGTCGATGACCTCATCTCCTCTCGAGTTGACGTCGCTGTCGCTCCCATTATCATTACTCCGGTTTTGTTTATGGCTCCTTCGATCGATTATTGATTGCTTCGAAGGAGCGATCTGCCGTTCTCGACTTCTCATCTTTCTTCACCAGTGGAATATCACTCATGGCCAGAAAGCCGGCTTATCGACCAGTGAGACTACTGCGCATTGAAAGAATCAATCGATAATTACAGATACGTCGTTCGTTGAATCCCTACACACCGGTCACCTGGATGAGCATCGTTCTTCTCCAGATCCTGGCGAGTTGTTGATCTTTGCTCTTTGATCTTTGATCTTCAGAGCATCGCCACTTGTATCACACTGTACAGCTTCGTGAATCAGACGGATAAGCAGAAGAAGAGACATCCGAGGTGATTCCGTTGATCTTTGATCTCATCCTTCTCTCAGATTCCTCATCTGGTTATTGTCTCTTCTCATCTGGATGATCAGTTTCTTTCTGATCGTCGGTTCCGTCCTCTCCCACTCATACTCAGCAATGAAAGACAACGAGAAAATGATCGATGAGGAGGGGCCGATCCGATATTTGAATGAAAGGGAAATGGAAGAGTTAGGAGATATCACAGAAGAACCGAGAGAAGAATTCGTACTTCGATCGAAGGAAGGAGCTGCTCGATTCTATAAATCAGTGAATGAGATGGTGGAAGAGGGAGAGATCGAGTATGGAATGCAGAGAGGAGGATACATCCATCAGTTATTCAAGGTAGATTGAGAATGAATGTCATCAAAGAATATTGATTGATTCCCCAATCAGAAGGCGAACGATTCGTTACTCAGGAAGATGTTGGAAACAATGGAGAGAAATGTGAGTTGGCCCTTCATATACAGTTTCGTCTTTTCATTCGATCGATCACAATGGAAGTGATAAAGAACTGCCTCATTTTGCTCTTCTAGGACGAGTCTTCGTTCTTTTCTGTATATCCAAATGGAATCGCGCAAGTTCGAACGTCAAATGGAACTTTCGCATTTATTCTAGACGATGCAATCAATTTATACGAGAACACGAAATCGCCATGTGATACGATGAAGATTGGTACGAGAACCACAATTATTTATCTCACAAGAATATAAACTATGAACTAGGATTCTTTATAATACTAAAAAGGGAAAGATAACTTGAGAATATATTGGTAGATCGTTGGTATTGAGGGAACAACCTCGCAACGTATGACTACGGAGTTGCCACGACGAAAGGAACTCCGTTGAGGTGAGAGAAGAGAAGAATGGTAGAGAAAGAAGAAGGGCGAAGATTCTCAACTCCATAAGATGATTAGCCCAATAAATATTTCAACTTAAGTGGGAAGGTCCATTCCGCGATGGAATCAATGAAGAAGAAAGGAGAGATCGACAGAATCTACCAACATTGGTTCATCGAGAGATCCCAGTGCGAAGTGAATATGAGAGTGAGAGATCAAAGATCAATTTCTCCAACGGAATGGTGATTGCAGAAGAGAAAGATGTCGACCGCGGAGATGAATGCAGTGTACGCCATCTTCGGAATGATATCAGGAATCGGCATTCCCATTGTAAGATCTCTCTCTCCCTCTCCCTCCCTCCCTCTATAGGAATGGAATCATTGATGGGAGTATTTCCTTGATTGGAATAGTTCTGTTCTAGATCCTCTCTCTTCTCATCACTCATCTCGAGAGAAAGAACGATGGACTCTTGGTGAAGAATACAGAGGAAATCACTCCGATGAACACTTGATCTTTAATCTTCCCTTCCCTCAATTTATGATCTCCTTTCTTCCATTGTACATCATTGATGACCAATACTTTTTTTTCTTCTAAGCTTATTTTTCATACAGAAACCTTTTATTCACACGAAAATAACTCGTAGAGGCAAGAGAGGCGAGGGATATTGTAATGCGATTGAGTGGATGATCTACCGCGGATTATCGATTATTTAATGCATATTGATGGAGTGATTGGGATATGGATGAGACCAAGTGAATGATAAAGGGAGATGGAGAACGTTGGCTGGTCTCAACTAGAAAAGAGGAGGAAGGAAAGGAATGAGTGTCTACTATTCAATTCCGTATTTTGGAAAGGGACGACTTGTAGTCTTAATCAGTGTAGGAAGGGAAGATCAGCGAAGGGCCAATAGTGGACTATGCTCCATTCTTCGACTCTTCTAGAATCCGTATTCGTTCTCTGAGGGAGGCCAGCTCTCTTCTAGTCCGATTCCATCTCATTATGTACATATCTGCAATGGATGATGACATGAGACCGAGTAGATGACAACTAACTGCTTCGTTTCCTCTCGATGGCTAGTTGCTTCTCTGCCCGTTCCCTTCGTGTCTTCTCGTCGTTCACGTCTTCTGGATTGACAAATCGATATTTGTAGTCCGGTACCCAGTGACTTGCCTCTCTTCTTGAAGTGCTCTACCGTGCTTTCGAGAAGGGAGACGAGTTTGGAGAAGTCGGGTGAGTTCATCTGATTCTGGGATGATCTCCCAGAGGGCGAACTAGTCAGAGTTGTCGAGTTGTTGTTCGGAGACAGCTCAAATCAGATCGATGTCTTCCATCTCGTGATAATCAATCAAGAGTTATCAGTCAGTCACATGACAGACGACGTCACAAGTAGATCTGGTCATATATTCGGAAACACAATTATCATACTAGAAAATACGCGAAAATCGATAATTCTCACACTCTTTGACTCGTCTCGACTACTTGAATTAGCTCTGCTTCTGGTCTGCAAATCAACCAACTGTGACTACTTGATCTTTGATCTTCTCACCTCTGACTTCTGCTCTCTCTTGGTGAGACTCTTGGCACTCATGGGAGAATCCTCTGAAGAGCAATCCCATTCTTCTTTGATAGAATGATTCAGAATGAACTCTCTCACCAGTGCTTGAGTTGCTTTCTTCCTTCTCTTCTTCTTCCCTGCTTCTCTCGTCTCTTCTCTCATCATCATCTTCGTTCTCGCATTCCCTCTCTCGATTCTCCCTGGAAATCAAAGATCACTCCAAGTAGTCTGCATCTCTCTCTTACCGTAATCTCGCCTGAGCCATCACTTGCTGCATCAGAATCTGATTGAATCCAGGCAGAAGACCAAGAAGAGCAGAAGGGGATCCATTGAGGGAAGGGATCCCGGAGAGAAGAGACGTCCCTGAATGGTAGGGGTTACGGTATCCATCGATTGAAGATCTCACCGAGTATACTCGAAGTGTTAGAATTGAGGAGAGATTCGGCCGAGAAAGGGGTTGACTGGGAGGTGATAGTGGGAGAGACGGATTCCACTCAAAAAAAGGTCAATATACTCAATTTCTATGCGTTCTGTACGTACCTTTTGATTGCTTGGAAGCAATTGCTTGTTGCGCAGCTAGCCAGTCTTCGGCCACTCTCTTCGCAGGACGACCCGGTCGATTACTGTAACGAGGGAAGGGTGATCGATAATGAGATGAGTGGTACCAGGAGGAGGTGCAGTCATCGTAGAGTAGGTCAAAGTCAGTCTTGGCAATCAATTTGCATCGATTGACTCCTGGTTGAATAGCACCGAGAGATCTCAATGCACGGACCTGAGAGGAGAGGAGATTACCTGAGGATGATGAGGGATGAAGGGAGACTCTCTCCTCTCTCTCCAGGATGAATGGGGGGATGTATGGAACCGTGTTTACTCATGGAGAAATACGTAGATGAGTGTGATCCCCAGTGAGTGACTTCAGCATCGAAGATTTGAGAGGAGCTATCTTATGATAGGTAAGTAGGGATTACAAAGGAGATCACAAGAAAAGAAAATTTGACGATATTTCTACATCGTCAGCCATATATTGGGGATGACGGAAACAAGCTACAGGGCGCAAAGTGGAAATAGCAAGTGTGGCAAGCGAATTTCAATGTCAGGAGAGAGCAGGGTACATTGGATTGCGATTACGGTATTATCGATTAACCTGCTCGACATTGCATACGAGAGGAGAAATCTCGAGTCGCTTCAGCTTCGTGTACACTGTGTGCAATCCACCAACCATCGTCTTGAGGAAGAGCTCGTACACCGGAAGAAATTATGGTAGTGATGGAAGGATTACGGTAGAATTGATTAGGGTAGGTCAATGGTGGAATGATCACTTACTTGGGGAAGGCAGATCATCTCAATGTTTCCGATGATGAAGCTGGCAACCTGTAAGTAGTCTCTCTTCCTTTCTCACTCGAAGGGGGTAATGGTGGTGGCATTTACTGACCTTCTCCCCCTTGTACTCGATCACTTTCACTTGATTCTCCTCCGCGAGGAAGGCAGGAGTACTCTTGTAGTCTCCATCTGAAGGAAACGAATTCGATTGACTCAATCTCGATCAAACAGCTAGAGATTGCGTGAGAGTGGGAGAGTCCAGATCGTGTTTATGCAAGAAGTGGGACTAATCGTGCATCACAAGCATATTCAACTTGACTCTCTGACGAAAATTAGGGATTAGAGTGAAGCCCGAGGGGATTGACAACTCGTCGATTCACTCCAACCCTTTATTGATGACGAATCACTTTATTACGAAATTATGAAAGATCAAAGATCACTTACCCTCTATTGCCTTGCTGAGTGCTTCTTCGTAATTGGCAGCAGCCGTAGATTGAGGGGAAGAGAAATCGAGGCTGCAGGGGTCGGGCTGGAATTTGTGCTGCAACTCTGCGAGACTCCGCAGCACAGCCATCGGTTCGTACATCTTGTAACGAAGATTGAGAGTACGATAGTATCGATCGATGGGAAGGAGTACAGTAATCGGAATGTGTTGATTTGTGGCTGAATTGGGGTGTGGAGGGTGGAATTGGAAAAGAGAGAGAAGTGAAGAGGTTATCAGTGAGGAGAGTTGACATCGAATCTCGTAATGTTTGCAAGCTGAGATGAAGTCACAGATTATCATTCTCGCCATACCGTACCCGTGTGATTGATCCATGAGTACGGTAGATCGATTGGGAAATCAGGATTACTGTAGGGTGATGAAGTAATGAAGGATGAAGAGAGTAGGAAAGGAGGAACTCAGGTTACTCGAAGTGATGAAGTAAATGGAGGACCTGGAGAGAAGACGTGCATAATACCCATGGATGAAGGAAGGATTGGGTGAATGGAGAGAGACAGACTATGAGGGAAGATGAGAGAGTGAGGAGAAGAGAGAGAGGGAGACAACGAGAGAAGAGGAGAGAGGAGGAGAGAGGAAGAGACGATGGAGATAGGTTCTGGATTAGGTAGAGGAAGGAGAGAAGAGAGAGTCGAGTCTTGACGAGGAAATACAAGGATTACGGTATGGGTCGATAGAACTGAAACAGTGAAGTTCTTAGCCAAAAAAGAGGTGTGAGATGGAATGGGAAGATAAGAGAAGCGAGAATCAACAGAAGAGAAGGAGAAAGGGAGAGGAAATGGAATGATAAAGTATTGAAAGGAGAATCGAAGTATGAAAAGTATCTGGAGAATCGGAGATTCATTGAGTAATCTGAGTGTCAAAGAGGGAAGAGAAGAGAGGGAAGAAACAAGGAAAAGCGATCTTCATAATCGTCATTCAGTCAGAATCTCATGAGAAATGTGCTGATAAAAGGAATGGGCAGAATCAAACTATGGTTGTTTCGTGTTGTTTACGTCGTGATAAGAACTGTGGAAGCATCTGACTGAATGACGAATGTGGGGGTCCATCAGAAGATAGGTCGGAGTTGAGTCAAACTATCGATTGAGCTGCTTAGCCCACTACCGTATCGGAGTCGCACCTGTGCAGAATGGACTAACGGAGTAGCAAATGAAGACAAATAGTCGTCCCTCTGTCGTTTCTCCGACCTTTCGAATGGCGCCCATTTTTTGAGTGCGGAGATTGATATCTGCTGGCCATTCTCTCACTTACAGTCTCATTTCACACTTCAGCCTTGAAATAAGTGAGACGGATTGGAAAAGCCAATCGAGGTGTTCACTGTTCGAGTTATGAGGAAGAATAGAGGAAGAATCGAATGAAGAGGCGGGGGGTACTGTAGTCGAAGGAGGATTCCAACAGAGAATGGAAGGATATCATGGAATGGATCTAAATTGGGGGGACCCATACTCTTATAGACTGCCTTCCTCTTGTCGGTATCCATTGCTCATTCCATCTAATCTACCGTACAAACGACCGTTTTTCTATGAGTACTCCACTAATGCGGAGGCAGAGAAAAGAGCAATCACAAATCGAGGAAATAATCGACCTCGAATCGCTTATTAGAACTACGATAAACATTAAGATTCGATTGGGAGATGAATAGAGATTGGATACTGTATGTTCTCCCTGAGGAAAAGGCATGCAATACTGGATGTCACTCTATCCTCTGAATAAGAAATAGTGAATCAGTGGGACTATGAGTGGAAGAAAGTGAGAAGAAGGATGGACGCCTTCTATTTATTCCCCGAACGTTGAATGCATCATTCGTTCATTTGAGTGTAGTCGTTCATTTGAGTGTATTTGAGTTTGAGTGTTCCGATGGAATGAGATGATAGGAGATGCTCAGAAAGGGCGTCTATCACACTTCAAACACCATTACGATTTCAGAATTCGCCTTTTCCAACTCCAACTCGTTTATCCGTACTGTACAAGAGAACATAAAGGATTCTCCATCGCTGAAAAAAGAAATTAGAGATTTTATAATTTGAGATATGAGGGGCAAAGAATGGATTATAAATGTTTTTATTTCATGCAGAGCATTTAGATGTTTTCAGCAATTTTTTTATCGAGTATTCATTGATAAAATCCTTATCCGTAAATTTGAATATTCAATGGTATTTTCCACATTTTTAAACCAATTTTATAATGACAGAACTCGATCGACTACCGTAACTCTGCTACTGACAAGCAAACACGGATTTACACTCTTCGCACCGACTCGGCTGTTGTTCTTGTTTTGATTTGTATTATGTTTTTCATTATTTTCCATCATTAATTGTTTATTTATTTAATTTCAGAATCGTCCGGGTGCGTGGGGATATCAGTATATTCCTCGTGAACCGATCGCCACTCAATCACAATGGTCGCGGAACCGAGGAAACTCCTCATCCCACTCAGGAACTCCGCCGATGATGTGAGTCCTTTTATTGTTGCGAAAGCCTTTCGAATCGATAGTTCTGTGCCCTTGGTCTCTACCCCACGTTGTGCGCGCGTATCAACTTCGGTGTGGCCTCGGAGCAGCATTTTGTCATTTTAATAGTTAAAATCACCGAAGCCACACCGAATTTGATCCTTTTCAGCCTGAGCGCATAAAATCGACTCGTCGATTCGCGATCGATGTATGGAACGTGACTACACGATGGGGAGAACTCGCAGTCGAGGCCACGACTCAAATGGAGAAGTTGTGTGGAGGAAGAATGAGAGTGGCTCACTCTCGAGGAATCGTCCCTCCAGAAGACCCCTCTGCTTCCTCTGACTATCTCTCTCAAGAAGAGAGAGATCGAGTGATGGTTGGAGTAGTGAAGGCGCACGACTCTCTCGTCGATATCCTCGACCACCTCGAGAAACAGATCGGAAAACTGCGCACTGCTCAATCGCGTCTAGCCCCGATGAGGAAACTGTGCGAGCCATCGATGCTTCTCTCCCCCTCTCCCCTTTCCTCCCCTTCCACCTCCACGCCCTCCACTCCCACTGCTAGGACCCCTCCATTGCCATCACTGACCTCTCCTTCCATCTCTTCTTCTCCTTCTCTCCTCGATAAGAGAGGCAGTCCTCGTTCCTATTACATAGTGAGTGAGTTGGAGCGAATCCTCCCTCCCCTCATCTCGTGCTTCGAGCGGGAATTGCACAGCAAGAGACTTCTTCTTCTGGAGGTGGGCAGTCATGCCCATCGAGGTCTCTCCAATGCAGCCATTGTCTCCTTCCAGCATGAACCATTCGTAGAGGAGAGTCTGCTCAACGAGTTGTATGCACTTGTCATTGAGGACCAGAAGGCCTGAGGGCGAGTACTCTTGTTCATATTGTTGCTTGTTATGTTGTCGATACCAAGGGCATGGATAAAATTGTCGAAAATATTATACAACGATCCAAAAAGGCAGATAATTGAAAGGTTAACGAATTAAATGTCTTATTGTAAGTTCTGAAGCGAAGAGTCGATTATTAAGGAGGTGATTGAAATGGATGTGAATGAGTTGCCGGATGAGGATGATATCATGAACATTCTGAGGGAAGAATCGGCCAGACTCAGCGTGTGGATTACCACTGCAGTGAGTGCATTAATATATATTGCGGGGTGTAGATTTTGTTGCTGCGTTACGCTTTTGTTTTTAAAATTACTGCAAATTATATTTATTTACAAATATACTCATGAATTTTTTATTGCTTATAAGCTATATACAGCTTGTGGCAATATTTCATAATGCTTTTAGTAAAATTATTTTGGAGTTAAATAGTCTACTGTGAGAACAGAAAGCGTAGTCTGTGGTGGGGTGGCGAGGTTTAGTACATTTGTCTCTAAATATACGCGGAACGTTTTCTCCTCCGCGTTCCGCTTATATTTAGAGATAAATGTACTAAACCTCGTCACCACACCACGGACTACGCTTTCTGTTCTTACAGTAATTATTAGTGGAATAATATTTGAATAGGATGTTTATAGTTGGCCAGTATTGTGGCATAGAGAATACATTGGAGGTTGAATACTACAAGCAGAAGAGATACGAGATATTCACGCGGATCCTGGAACAGTCGGGGCAGCAGGCGAATCTCGATTATCCAGGGTTCGAGAAGGACCAAGTGAGGGCACTCGACACTCTCGCCGCTTATTATGTCAAGATGGTCAGTACTTCCCTAGATTGATTAGTTTCGAAATGAAGAATAGGTACAATCATATGAATACATAAATAATGAATGAAGGAGTGCAGGGTCATCGAGAACGGCAATCGAAGGAGAAGAGGAAGGATCTCTTCACTAAGGCCACCCTCCTGTACACCACTGCTGATAAGATTATTATGTAAGTATTTTTATTATTTGATGAATGATAATGCTCTCCCCTGGAGGTACGACCTCAACCATCTGCTGGGTCGTGCTCTCTTCTGTCTCCTGGAGGGAAACAAGATCGACCAGGCCGATCAGCAATTCACTTTCGTCCTCCAAGGAGTCAGTTCACTTGGTGTTTGCCAGCAATGGTTATGATTTGTCACTCCATTTATAACTAACGATGTTACTATGTGAAGTGTTTTAAATTTTTATTTTACGGTAAGCGAAATGAGAAAAGCAAATTGTGTTTTTTATTATCTGCCCCACGGCATGATTTTTTCCAACACCCTGTTTAGAGAAAAGGTCCCATTCAAAAACACAGAAACAGTTACACAACGTGATTCATTTTCCCCGGCTCGTTCAACGGTTGCCAGCGTGGTACCGTAGTATTAGGGTGCAATTGCAATTTCTACCGTATTTTTTTGACCATTTTTCAAATTTCTACAAAATGCAGGAAATCTACCGTAGTAAATTTTGCACTTTTCAAATTATAGCCGCGCGGTGCAAAATACGGTAGTTTTTTTGTGCTGTGACCATTTTGAAAGTGGTAGTTGGAAAAAGTCATGCCATGCTGCCCTGGTATATGATAATCACGTCTGATCATTCCAGTCCTCCGAATCGGGTAACATTCCCGCTCTACTGGGCAAAGCGTGCATTGCCTTCCAGAAGAAGGACTACAATCAGGCACTATTCTTCTATAAGAAGGTCCCTTTTAAATTCTTCTAAAATGAGGCTCGATTCAATCTTGTGTATTTTTAGCAACGATATTTGAAAACGAAAGATCTAGCAGCAAACGATGATTCACAGAAATCCCAGACTCGAAAATGTTTATGAGTTTACGACACAATTCAATTTTGTTGCACGAATGTAATGATCAGGCGCTTCGCACTAAACCCGACTGTCCGGCCGACGTGAGAGTGGGACTGGGCCACTGCTTCGTCAAACTGAACAAGTTGGACTATGCAAGGTGAGCAGGAACATCTTATCTTCATTTGCATTAACTCACTGAAAAGAAATAACTAAACGGACTTGGATGGAATCATTCCTGTCACACTCTTGGTATTTTAACACTGGACGATTAGGACTTGAATTTGATACCCAACATGAGTTGATGAATGGATTCGATTGTAGGAGGGCATTCGAGCGTGCTCTCCAGCTGGATCCCTCCAATGTAGCTGCCCTCTGTGCCATCTCCATCATGGACTCCAATCTGATGACTCAGGAGGGAATCCAGAGTGGGGTGCAGGTACGAATGGACTACCAAGCATGCCCATCCATATCCGCCCTTCCTTCAGAATCTCTACCGAGCCTACAAGATCCAGTCAGACAATCCGATCGTGCTCAACCATCTGGCCAACCACTTCTTCTACAAGGGAGTCAGTCCATTATCCTCCTTGTACCGTATTCCGGGAATAGTACAGTAATGATTGTAGAGGTGTATGGGTGATTGCAGGAGTTGTCTAAGGTGGATCACCTCTCGTGGGCAGCCTTCCAGATAGCAGACACAGAGGCGATTCGAGCTGAGAGCTGCTTCCAATTGGCACGCTCCCTCCATAGGAGTGGCCAGTATGACAAGGCATTCAGGGTATGGGAGAGAGGGAGGGAGGAGGGTAATGGAGGATGGATTGCAGTACTACTACCAGTCGACGCAGTTCGCCTCCTCGTCCTTCATCCTTCCCTTCTATGGACTGGGACAGATGTACATCCAGAGGAAGGAATATGTGAATGTGAGTGAGAAGAGAGCAGTCAATGAGTGTCTTCCTCTGATCAGGCGATCAACTGCTTCGAGAAGATCCTCGATCCCCATCCAAACAACACGGAGACACTGAAGATCCTCGGGTCGTTGTATGCACAGGCAGGAGGAGACCCCAAGAAGGGATTGGACAACAAGGCCAAGGTGGGAGTGGCAGGGAGATTGCTAGGATATCAATAACAATATAATTAAATAATCTAATTGGAGAACTTTTCAAATATTATTTGATCTCGTAATTCTTGCAGGCACGTGCGCACCTCCAGAAGTTTGTGGAGTTGATTCCCGATGATGTAGAGGTGAGGAGAGAGGAGAAGCGACTAGGCTGGTACACAATTCTATCTACAGAAGATGTGGTTGTAGGTGTTGATCGAGTTGGCGCAGTTGATGGAACACACTGATCCCGCAGTGAGTCACTCCACTTTCATCTCTTATTTAGTCTCTCCTTGACTCTCTCTCTCTGCTTCAGAAGTCGATGCAGTACTACGAGAAAGTGTGCGATCTACTCACGAAGGAGGAGATGGATGTAAGCGAGAGGAAAAAGAAGAAGGGGGAGGGGGGACTGATGTGCTCATTGGAGGTGCCTCCCGAGATCATCAACAACATGGGATCTCTGTCACTGGCCCAGGGAGACTACGAGAAGGCCAGGGATTTCTACCAGAAGGCCATGGACATATTGGCTGTCAGTGATATACTTTGGCCTTTTGCTAGTGTATGAAAAACCTGATAATTCCTTCCTTTTTCCAGCTGGAGAGTGGTGATGAGATCGAGGCTTTCCGTGTCACCATCATGTACAATCAAGCGAGGTTCGAATCTATTGTACTAGCTTATCAAGTTGTTCCATCGGTGTTCAATTGTTGCTCTCTGCAGGGCAGCTGAGCTGTTGTGTCTCTTCGATACTGCGGAGGCCCTCTACAAGGATGTGCTGAGGAAGGACGGACACTACATCGACAGTGAGTGGGAAGAGAGAGAGAGAGATCCAAGGAAGGATAGTATATTGATAGATCAGCCAGGCAACATCTTTAATTGAGATTTTGAATTACTTTCCGTTCAATATCATTGAAAGTCGAGTCTATATGCCCTAGACTTGCTGTGACTGAGTGACTGGCAGGTTTCCTCCGCCTTGGTTGCATCGCCCGTGATCGAGGACAGATCTACGAGTCTTCCGTGTGGTTCAAAGAGTGCATGGGAGTGAATCAGGCATCCTCCGATGCATGGACACTCATCGGAATGCTGCATATGAACAAGCAGGAGTGAGTGAGGGAGAGAGGGGTGGGGAAGGGGGAGCAACAGCAGAGGGTATTCAGTAGTGTGAATCACTCCCTGATAGAGTAGTTGTTGATGAGAGGGGCAGAATCCCATCTTATTAAGTAGAATTGAATGTCATTCTTGGAATCTCTCCCACCATTTTTTTAAAACTCTCAATGAGAGTGGATTGTCAGATGGCAGCCAGCCCAGAAGAAGTTCGAGCATATTCTGAAGGTGCAGATGGGCAAGGTTCGCTCCTTTCTTTTGTTAATGTTCTGATTATTAATTCCACTATTACATTTTCCTCGAATCATATTCCCCCCCTTTGATGTTAGGAATAGAATGGGGATAATGGATGGAGTGATTGCAGGAGGACACGTACTCGATGATCGCCCTGGGGAATATCTGGATGGAGACTCTCTTCAATGCCAACAGGAACAAGGAGAAGGTATTCACTCACTCTCACTCTAGTAGTCCTTTCACTGTGAGTAGAGAAGGCAGTGCTGCTGAATGGACACTGGTTACGATGGTGGCTGTGGTATTTAATGGCTCATTTCTTCCCTGCAGGACAAGGCTCATCAGGATCGAGCCCTGCAGTGGTTCACGAAGGCACTCAAGTGCCAACCGAAGAACATGTGGGCTGCCAATGGAATCGGTCAGTGAAGGGAGGGTAATGCACTGAAAGCTATTGATACACGATGAGGTGTATAATTAAAAGTCTACGTGCGATTGCTGTATATTTTCAAGAATGTCTATGATATCTGAACTCTTTGCAGGTTGTGTATTGGCAGTGAAGAAGCAGACACAGGAGGCGAGAGAGATCTTCTCCCAGGTTTACTCTTATCACTGTTTTTAAATTGACTTAAATAAATTTAATTATGTTTTTCTTTATTTTTTTAATTCTATCTAAATTTTATTTTTAGTGCTAATTAAAAAAATGAAAATGGCGTGTGTTGAGGTTCGAGAGGCGACGGCAGATTTCCTCGACGTGTGGATCAACATCGCCCATGTCTACATGGAACAGGGGCAGTTCGTTGCAGCTGTGCAGATGTGAGTGAGGGGGGAGGAGAGTGGGATATGGTGGAGGAACGAAGATTGGGGACGGGTACAACTTTCGCATACCACTGCCTTGGAGTACCAGTTACTAGGACTGGAATATGAGATGGAGCGAGAAACATGGTCAGGTACCTGAATGCGATGAAAAAGTTCGGGAAGGAGAAGGATCCGCAACTGCTGCTCTACCTGGCACGAGCCTACCATAGGACGGGCAAGATTGTAGAGTGCAGAGAAACACTCGAGAAGGTACGGTAGAGGAAGGGAATACGGTACATTATCCATCCCCCCTTGAGGCGTCACTCGTCGATCCTGAGAACCTGGTTATCAAGTTCAACCACGCACTCACCCTCCAGAGGTACTGTAATGGAATATCGATTGGTTAATCGATTGATAATCTTGAGACAAGCGACGATGACAATGAAGGACGAGAAGGCGACGTACCAAGTGGTCGACGGAGCCATTCAGGATCTCAAGACGGCACAGAGGTACGGTAGACAGGAACTATTGATTGTGATAGGGCCAACGATGACGAAAAACAAAGATACACTTAAGGAATACATTGCATTGATAATTCAAATAGAAATATTTGCCAAAATACGAGATTCTTTTCAGGATCTTCGAGTACATAATGAAGAATCGCGAGGAGGGACGAGCCTCGGGAATCTCGTTCACTTTCACTGAGACACAGTGCAAGGCGTGTGCTGATCTACTCAAGCAGGTGAGGAGAGAGAGAGAGACGGAGGAAGGGCTTTGTTTGAATATTTTTTGTTTTCAAATTTAATGTATTTGAAGGGTGATACGTCTTGTGAAATTCGGCTATATGGGAGTGAAATATGGCTAGCTACGGCTGATCTGGTTGCAGGCTCAAATCTACCTGGAGAGGGCACGACAGCAGGACGAGGAGGAGAGGGCACTCAAAGCGAGACAGGAAGAGGAGAGGGCTGCACTCAAGGTACGACCATTCCAGAGATGGACTCATACGCTTGTCGAACCAGGGATGGAGGAGCAGTATTTCTTATGCCTCCTCAATTAATAGATAGTGATCGATTTGTTGTTTTGTTTTAGTTTAAAATTTAATTATTAATTATTTTATCTGATTAGGAGTGAAGAAAGTAGATGTGTCTGTCACGTACTTGTCTTGCAGCGTCGCCTGGAGGAGGCTGAGAGGGAGAAGATGGAGTCGAGACAGAGACAGGTCGAAGACCTCAAACAGACCAGACAACTCTACATCCAGATGACTAAGGACATCCTCAAACTGCCAGAGGTGAGAGGGAGGAAGGACTACAGTTGATCAGTTACTCGCATTGCTATGATATATACCGTTTCCCTGTCTTATACAATGCCACAGAGTCAGTGGTGGAAAAGTAGGTAAAACGCGACCTAACATGCCCAGATTTTTGGGGTTGGAGTGGGAAAGATGCCCATGCCAGGCCGACTCGAAAGAGCAGTGCAAGCGAGAGGGAAAGAGTATGGACTTAGTAAAGAAAAAGTATACGATGCAATGGGAAAATAAACCACTCGAGAGTGCACGCTATGACACACTACGAATATTTTACTCGATTTTATCGCATAGGTAATCCTTTGGGCATGTTTTGTGAAGCTCCCCATTAATATTTTTAAAATCGCAAGACAGGAAAATGAAGCCTGAACATTCCGGATTGTGATATAACTAATAAAGTAAATTATAAACATGACCTTTACCTTTAAAAACATGACCTTATAAGGTGAAGTCGCAAGCACGTCGTTCACACGTCGTGTTTTTTGCAATAATTGTTGATGTGATTGAATGAGTGGATAAAAATTGCTCAAAACATTTTTTGTTATGTATTTTTGAACACGCTTTTTCTAATGAATACAATAACATGGCATCATGTTTTTTTGAACTTGCCACATCTCCATTTTTTGCCAAAATGACCCAAACATGCCCAGATTTTTCGTTTTTCCCTACCTACCTTTTCCACCACTGCACAGAGTGTGCAGTTGGAATTTTGGAAGCAACTGAGTGGATTTGAGATCAAGGACGACGATCGGAAGAGTCGAGGAGGAGGAGGAGGAGGAAGGGGAAGGAAGAGGAAGGAGGACGGAGACGAATTCGTGAATGACAGTTCGGATATGGGAGACTGGGAGAGAGGAGAAGGAGGAGAGAAGAGAGAAAGGAAGAAGAAGGAGGTGAGTAGGATCTCATTCGCGATTCCATTTTTTGGCTTAATACTCAACTTAGTCAAGTTTCCACTTGATATCCGTTGCTCATTCACTTCATTATTCTCTCTTTCTTTCAGGGTGGATCTCGAAAGCGTCGTGAGAGAGATAGAGGAGGAAGTGGAACGGATGAAGATGCGGGAGAGAAGAGGAAGAAGAAGAAGAAGAGAGAACCATCGCCCAAACTCAGTGCCAAGCAGAGTGCAAAGAGTGAGTGAAGGAGAGAGAAGATGAGGGTAATGGGATTACATCGTGATGATGTAATTGTATTGCAGTAAAGTCGCGTGCCTTCATATCGGACGACGATTCGAGTGGAGACGATCGACCAGTGGGAGAGGCCACTGTGAGTGAGGGGAGAGGAAGGAAGGCGACAGATGGAATAGAGGAATTGCATTATTAATTCGATCTGTAGTCATTTAGTACGCAAAGGATTATTCCTAGTTGTTTGTTGGTTCCTAGGCCTTATTAATTAATTGATTACTACAAAAACGAGAGTCTCTGCAGGCAACTCAGATTCGAGGAGATTCTCCCCTGCAAGCTCCGGCCTTCCCTGATTCATCCTCCTCCCCCACTGATTCGGATGAGGATGAGAGAGTGGAGAGGAAGAAGAAGGGAAAGGGAATGAAGAAAGGACGGAGAGTCGCCACTCCCAGTGATCAGGTACTCATTCCATTCCATTCCCTTACTATTTATGCCCATTCTTGTAAGTAGATCAATGGCCGGAATTAGAAGTCATCGAATCATTCATTATTCTCCATCTTGTAGTCAGAGGAACTCACTCCATGTGCAATCTTTCCTTGCCAGTAATGAGAGTGATTTCAGTCTGGAAGTGGATCAGACTCGGATCGAGGAAGGAGGAAGTCACCCAGTGAGAATGAGGGAAGCGACGATGAAGAGGTCACTTCCTGCTTCGCACAATGGCATTCTCTTAACTATGTCATTTCGTCGTTTGAACTATGGATCTATCAATTCGCCTTTGATAAGATGGGTATTGCAGACTGCGGGTCCCTCTACACGAATCAGCCACAACAAGATGTCCTCTTCAGAGGAGAGCGACTAGAAGAGAGGAGGGAAGGAGGGACATTCCACGTTGTCACTTGTTATTGTTATTACCTCAGATCTCGTACTATTTATCCTGTCCCTCCTTCTAGCAATCACACGAGTCTACTTCGCATACTCCAGCTAATAAATGGAAATTTTCTGATTCGAAGTTGAATGAATAGCACGATTGCGAGAAAGAAGCTGCATATACATAAAATGTGTTCCTTTCTTATAATTCCGAATAGGAAAAGTCGATTGACTAAGATTGTGGGAGGGCAATTGCAATTCTAGCAGCCCGCGCAATGAACAGTAAGCTGCCTCTATCGTGGTGCTGTGATGGATTGTGGAAATGTGAAGAAGAACTGTAGAAATCTGAGAAGAATATGAAAGGGAATTAGCGGCATATATTTACTTTAGAGAGATTGGCATATTGAGTGAAAACTGATGAAACTCCTAGCTTCTGTAGAACCTCTATTCCATCCACTTTACACTCAATTTGGGAACAATTCTAAAATGTAATATCTCTCCATCCCTGTTATATTCGTAATTGTGACAGCTTTCATCTCGATCTTACTTGAACCAACAACACAATTCAATAAACAATAGTCCAGTTTTCAGATATAGCGATTGCTCAAGCGAACTGTCCAATAAAGAAGAAGTTCTCCTCTCTGCGGATTCCGAAGAGGAAAGGTCGATCGATGGTGAGGGAAGGAGTTTCGAAGCGGGCACTCGAACACAAAAACTCCATCTTGGTAACAGCTGCAGCCTCAGTGCCCAGTTCATCCGTCTGCGAGAGTGGGGAATGGAAGGAATCGAATGGACTCTCACCTCAATCATCGCATTGTGCTGGATCTTGTTAACGAAGAGAGGACACCTGAAAAGGACTTGTAAAGAGGCGGAAGAAAATAGATTTATACGAGATTGAAGAGAATATGTATAAGAAAATAGATGAACATATTCACACATGAGCACACCTTGGAAAGATTGGCTTTTCTCTCGGAGATTTCCGAAACTCCCAACTTCTTCAGAAGCTCGACTCCATCTAATTTGGACTCAACTTTGAACTTCGGGACTCTTATCTGAAGCGATGTGCAGCTCGTGCTACTGAACTCCTAGTGGTTTACTAACAATGCAGTGCAAGTCCTCTGCACCCTTGAGAAGTGAGACTAGAGTCTCTGAAGCAGTCAATGAGCATAACTCAGTGATGATGAAACACACCTCTCTCTTTCCATTCTCAGCATGGAAAGTGCCTTCACGAGTAGCTCATTCAGGAAAGGGATGCCTCCATTTTGCGCGAATGTGAGTTGCGTTGATTAGGATAGCCACTGCCTAAAACAAGTTTTTCGATTTCCCTAAATGCAGAATTCGTCTTTACTTCATCGTGAATATCACTAGGCTCGAATATCTCTCAGCTTCCCTCGGTTGACTTCTCTACGAATTTGTTTATTTCCTCTGCTGCTTCTTCCTTGTGGCTCAGACCTAGATTTTCAACCTAAAAAATGTTGGAAAGATGACGGGAAGCTCACTCCTACCTTCATAGCGTACTCTTCTTCGACATGCTTCTGATATTCGTTCTTCAGTGAAATCTAAGGGAAATATTGAATTGGACATAATATCAATTGCTCGCCTGTTTATCAATGTAGAATTTGTTAGCCAATTTAAATGAGACGCCATTCTTCTTTTTGGAAGGAAGAGAGAGGGCGAGGGATGCATAGAAGCCAGTCACTTCAGAAGGAGAACAATCTAAAGAGAGTGACCTACCAGGATATCGATTGATCGATTACCTCCAAGCAGAAAATTAGTGAGTTCCTCTCGTGTTTTTCCATCTGCTCCATCGTGAACGACGGAAAGGGAAGAATTGAGTGAGAAGGGGGAGATGACGAAGGATTCAGAGGGAAGAGAGGAATGAAGAAGAAGGGAAAGAGCGAGAGATGAAGTACGGATTGAAGGGTATGAATCCATCTGAGACCAATCAAAGTTTTCTCTTCTGATCTCATGCAACGGGGGAACGGTAATATAATATTGATGTACATTTTCCAATGCAATCATTTTTGCCGTTGTATTTAAGTCATTTGAGAATAATCACGAATAAGAAATGAATACTGTATGAATATTTTTCGGATTATGGTCGCAATTCTTTCAGACCATTAAGAAATGAACGAATGAATGAGAGACGAGAATCTGGCTATGGCTTATTCGAATCCATTACGGATTGAAATAAAAGTACCTCCTTTTCGCATTGTTTCGCAAGTAATTCACTTGATGACAAATGAGCAGAGAGAAGGGAAGATAAGTAAAGGGAAATGGAACTCCATTCACTCTCCCCTGTATGTCGAGGGAGGAGAGAAGATTGAAGGGAGGAATATCAAGATTCACGAATAAGAGAAGTACTAACGGCTAACCAGTAACAACAACAACAAGCGGAGCATGAGTGGTTTCGGGGTCACCGGGGGGTCATTCCCTCTTCCTTTTGTAGACTGTCAAATGAATGACAGACGCGGATATGGTCGCGCGGGAATGGATAGGGACTGGATAGGTTGAGAGGGGAGAGAGAGAGGCTGAGCTGACTTTCCTTCTCCCGAATTATTATCATGAAACTGCTAGTGGGTACAGCCTTCCTAATTCCAATTCTGATTGGAATTGCCATCAACAGCCAATGGTTTGATCTCCTTCTCCACCAATTCAACCATCGTTAGTTTTTTTTCAATACTCATGTATGGATGTTTATGCCTCAATTGTTCTCATTCAGAAGTGATCATCGATCGAATCTCAGAAGTGAGGATTGAGGATGCTCTCGGGTATTCCCTCTGCTTCTTCTTCTCAATCTTCATCACTTCCGTCATTTCCCTTGTTCTTCTCGTCTATCGATTGATTAGTGAGAAGGAGAAGAATACGATTCACTTCGAAGTCTCATGGGAGAACCAACACTTATTCATCGCATTCGAGAAGGAGAAAACAGTCGAGGAAGTCAAATCAGCAGTGGGAGCTCGATTCCCTGTCAGTTCAATCTCGACCGTATAAATGTCTCTGAGTTTCACTTGAAGACGACGGACATGAACGAGTACACTCTTGGATGGAAGACTTCAGAGGGGGAGTGGAATCCCCTCGAGGAGACGAAGTCACTCGCAGAAAACGGCCTGTCCATTAACAACACTTCAGCCGAGGTTCCTTCCCAATGCACTCCCTCTTGTTTATATGATCTCTCATGGTGTGCTTTCAGCGTCCTTATTTCCTTGGTCTTTTCCGGAAGACGAAGACAACGTTTGAATTGATCTCCTCATCTGCGAAGAAAGGTTTCTATTGTTTGCCACTCGATCTTCCACAAGGAGTGGTTCCAATTGAAGGATTCTCCATTCTTGCCAATTCATCGATGATCTCAGCGAAAGAAAATAATTAGAAGAACGAGGATACTCTCAAACCAATTCTCAATGCCCCATACATTAGTTGTCTTTCGATTATTTGGCTGAATGCCTAGTATCAGATAAAATAATTTATTCGACTCCTAATCGATAAATCAGGTAGATCACTCGTAATTCAAAATGGGGACTCGTAAGTGTGAAGGCAAGTGGTCAAAGGAATCGTCGAGGAGAGAGATATGAGTGAGGAGGGGCGAAATGTATGGAGAAGAAACTCAGACGACCCGAGGAGACGAAGAAGAGGTAGATCGCTTATGGAGGGGAGAAGAAGGAACTAAGATTATCGATTGAATAGGAGTACGGTATTGAGTACGGTACCGTGTTTGTATCTGGAACAGCATCCGAGACACCATCGAAGGAACTCCAGCAGGGCGAAGCAAGCGAGTGCCAGGAGAACCAATACCAGAATCAATCGACTGAAATACGGTATGATTATCGATTGAAGGTATACGGTATTCTCACAGCATCGATTCGCCCAGACTCGTCTCCTTGCAGCACTCGTATCCGCAGCAGCCATGAGATGGAGGGCACGACCAAGCGATCTCACGCGGACTGAAGGGGATTGTAGATTACGGTAGATTACGGTAATCGATTTATTCTCACCGACTGCCATTGACGAAGAAGACCTTGCCTAGCTTAGGGTCTGAAGGTTCGATGGGATTAGAACAGACGACAGGAAAGGCATCCGAGGGATCGAGATATGTCCAATCCCAGTAGTATTCGATAGATTCAAATCTGAGATGTTCGATAGGACACGGTAGATCAATCGATAACTGACTTGAATGCAGTCTTCGGGTCTCGTATTGTGTATCTAATGGGTGAGATCTGATCAAGGACGGAAGAGGGAGAGGAGAGGGCGAAGAGAGCCTCTCGGAAGGACACTGTGTGATCGATCGAACCCTGTTGAGCTCGTCTGAACAGGAAAGATTGGCTACTGTAGAAGTATCGATCGACTCACTTTGGACTGAAGTTGACACGTTTCTGTGAGGTTGTGAAGGAGGGTTGAGTGGAAGAGACGATGGATGATATGGGACCGAAGAGGGAAAGGGAAAGAAGGAGGGACAACAGCATCTGAGTAGAGAATGGATATCTCAATGAGGGATAGTGATACAAACGAGTGAAGGGAAATATATGTTTGATGTGTGGATGAAGTGAGACTGAGCTATTAGGAAAAGACAGGAAATGGAAGTGCAGCCTCGAGTTATTAGAGATTCACGAAACGGAAGGAGAAGAGAAGACATTGGCGGATGGAGGAAGGGGACTTCCTCTTCACGAGATACCCAGTACTCACAAAGGAAGTTACTATTTCCATCGGAGTTCATGATGAGTGGACAGTGGAAGTACTTGCTGCATACTCTCCCATCGGGATAAAAGTAGTCTCTGATGGACTAGAATGGGTCTTCTTCCCTTTCCCCATTCAATCCGTTCTCCCATCAACGAGAACGACATTGAAGCCCGCAAGTTATTCCATTCTCTCTCTCCCTCTCGAAGTCTATCGGAGGAGAGAGAAAAGGAGAGAGTGAGGGAGGGAAGGAGGGGGGAGGGGGAGGGAGGGGGACTACGTGGGAGAGGAATGCGAATGATATCAGGAGATAGAAGGAGGGAATGACAAGCTATGGATAGTATGCATGAATAGGAGGAAAGGGAGTTATCCAGTCAGAGAGACTCTTCCTGTTGACATGACGGGAGATGGAGAGGATACAATGGGACTGTCGGGATATCAACTGGAGAAGGAGAGAAGAGGAGGAGAGGAATGGGAATCACCCCATTCCAGAGGAGAGAGAGAATGGGAGGTCGATCATCCAACGGAACTTAAGAGTAACAATAAGTGCATAAGAAACGTCTCTACGAAAGGGAGAGTAAAGAACAGGAGAGGAATGGAGGAGATCTCTTCGTCCCGCGTATTCTCTAGTCGGTGAGAGAAGGAGAGAGGAATCTCTCTGAGGAATCCCTCTACGACTTGTGTTCCCTCATCAGAGAGAAGATGCTATGATTACACGAAGCAAAAATGAATGATGATGCGACTGTAGTGGAGAGAAGGAGGGGGAGAGGGGGGAGGGGGGAGGAGGAGGAGGAGGAGGAGGAGGAGGAGGAGAGATAAGTGGACACATTGTTCGGCTCTCTGGAGGAGAACACTGGTGAGGGAGGGCCAAAGTTATCTACCGAACTCTTCGAAAGTAATCAGAGGAAAGGAAGAGAGAGGAGAGAAAGAAAGAGGGCATTGAGAGTGGGCAGTAGCACTCTAGAGTGGATTCCAGATATTGTTTCGAGGGCGGAGAAGGGGAAGGGAGGGGGACGCGCGGGAAAATCAGAGGGAAAACCGGTTGGAAGCGATCTCGAGAGTCGAAGTTTTGATGAGACAGCAATAATAAGAGAGAGGGAGGGAGAGAGGGAGGGGGGAACACGTCTGGAACACGCGTTTGCAAGTCACAACAGAGATGAGAGGAGGACCGATCGGGGAATGAGAGGGAAGGGGGGAGGGATGAGAATGGAAGGAGATGGACAAATGTAAACCGAGTTTTTTTTCATTAGATGGGAACGAGTGCATTGGAGGGATCTAACAAGTGTAGCACGGGGATATGAGGGCTGCGCTATAAAATGCAATGAAAGGTTTCAGGGTTGGGTGGGGAAGGAAACGAGTGAGAAGGGATGAGAGGAAGAGAGGAATGAAGATAGATGCATGGAATCGGTGGAAGGGAATTTATATTCCTCCTGGCACCACGAAGTTTCGCCTAGAACTAATCTGAAGGTGAATGAGGAATGATGTTGCCAGGGATACGGTAGAAGGGAATCTACCGTACTCGGGGAACTCTCGAGGGAGGGGGTGACAGAATGACTTGGAGTGAGGGGAAGAGTCCATTGTCAGAGGGATGGCGGTAGTCGGACAATTGAGAGAGCAGACAAAGAATGAAGTGAGAGGAGTGGAGGAGAGGAGAGGGAGAGAGGGGTGGGAGAGGGGGGAGGGGAGGAAGGGAGGGATAGAGATTTGTACGTTGAACGAGGAGAAATAGAAGAAGATTGATGGAATGAAACACATTTGAGAGCCGAGTAGAGAGGAGTGAGGAGATCTGTGAGTGGAGAGGAGGGGAGAGACTGAATGGAAGGAACGGGAGTGATTGGAGAGAGATTCCATCGATGAATTGTCGTCGAGGAGCATTGTGGAGGAGAAGAGAGGAGAGACTCACTCTGTCAAGATTACGTTCGAAGAGAAGGGAAGAGATTAGCAGGAGTTGTGCCATGGGAATGAGCACTCTTTAATTACCCTAACTTTGTGGGAGCTTCGGACAGCAGAGAGAGGGAGGAATTGATGGATGGAGGTGAGAGGAGGGGAGGAGGGGGAGAGGGGGGGGGGGAGATATTGGGAGAAGGAATGGAGGAGAAGAGGCAGGTGATGAAGTGATGAATGGGCACGATGAAGGTACTCGAACAGACAACTTTATACGATGGAAGTCAGCCAGTATGTACATCAGATCGAAGGAATGGAGGAGAGTATCAGAGGGACTGGCAGAAGGAGGATTCCATTGATCCTTCGTCGAGAGTGCAGTGAATTCATTCTGCCAGTCCTCCTCTGATGTCAATGGAATGGATATCGAGAGGATGAGGTATTTGAGTGTGTCTCATCGAGTGAGAGAGGCAGTGTAGGTATACTCGTTAGGAGTCATTCAATGGGTCATCCTCATCTCCATTCTACTTTCCTTCCTCTCCTCTTCTCTCCTTCCCTCTTGTTCTCTTCTTCTACTGCACTCAATCGACACGCTCCATTCACCGTTGAAAAGCCATTGAGGACTGCTACTCCAGGAATGAAGATGGCTGTGACCACGAGTAGAGCCATTCTGAACACATCGATGAAGAGGTACGGTAGGAGTACGGTATACCCAATTCTGCCGATGGAACGGAGTGGAATTCCCTCGTAGCCAACGGAGCAGCAGGAGAGACCACAGCAATAGGAAGTGGAGAGACACGTCCATGCCAGTTCAGTCACCCTCTCCAGATTCTGCAGTGATCTTTGACCGTGAACTCCAATGTACGATTGAGAGTTGAGAGTAAGGGCTCTTTCTTAGGCCAGAAAGAAAATTAGGTGCTGTTGAATGGGGGGATAGACAAGAGAAGCCGGATGCAGTCAAGTGGGGGGGGGGGGGGTGGCCCCGCTCTCCTTCTCATTATTGGACTACTCCAACTAATGTTCTTTCTATTTTACGAGGTCATTTAAATATTTTAATTTTCACCATTCTCTCGTTGTTCTTTCATCTTCTCCAGTTCGTGAACCCTCCTAATATCTCACCGAGAAGGTGATGTTGTTGAAGAGAGTGTCGTTCGCATCCACTGGCAGTGTGCAGATGGACGTCGAATTCGACTCGGGGATGTACGATGATGACCAGTAGTAAGAGACACCATCCACCCTTCAATAAATGCCACCCTTTTCAACCCGAGCCTCCGAACGATCTACCATTGCATAGAAACTAAGGGCATTCAGCCTGATGCAAAGCAAAATTGTTTGAGTTATTTTTATAATGGAAAAATCCGTTTCGAACTTGCCTCTACCGTAACCCAGTCTACCGTACTTGAGAGGCGCCTCTCTATCCCTGATGACGTTGTTGCCGAAGACACGCGTAGCAAGAGGGTAGGCAGCCAAGGCAATCGATGTCTTAGCTACCGTAGATGAGGATATTGATCCTACCCCCGCACGATAGTAACTGGAAGAGTTGAGGTGATCTTTAATCTATCATCTACCTCTCTCCTCATTCACTACACACACTGCGAGTTAGCACATAGATACGAGAGTATTGAAAGGATCTGTGTCGACGCGATCTTTCCTTACTCAAAAGCCCAGATTCTGACCTGGAAGATTGCTTGCTCACATAGGTCTGTCCACCACTCGACCCGCCCATTCCAGCTCGATTGCCCATTCCACCTCCACCGCTCCATACCCCTCAAACCCTATTCTACATTTCTACGGATGTGGTTTGACCTACCTGTACGATGGGCGGTCTTTCCCTGTCCGTATCCCCATTTTCCTCCTGATCTTGATCTGCCATGACTCATTCGACCCCTCCCTCCACCTCCTCTCCCTCCTCGGCCATCTATTGAGAGAGGAAGAGAGAGGAGAAACAAACAGAACATCAGTCGCATCTGAACTATCTATTGATCCATTGGTTACGGTATGTTAGATACGGTAGAGGAGACACGACCTGTGAGTGCACACGAGCAATAGAAATGATGAGAAGAGTTTATCGATCGAAGCCGACTAGATATGACAGAGGGATAACTAGAGATCTACATGAATAGAGGTAGGCACTTGAAGGAAGAGAATTCGTAAGCGTCGTTTAAGTGAGAGTTACGGTGGAATCGATTGAATCGTCTAGAATGAGGGTACTGTAGTCGGGTGATCTAGGCATAAGCCCGTCTCCTCGACCACATCTTCACACAAAGGATGAGCAGACAGCCAATGAGAAGGAATCCGAGAAGGGTCGACCTACAAGGAGAGTACTGTAGATTGAGTGATTGTCGAGCGAAGAAGAGGACTAAAGGGTTTATCACGACACATTACAAAGAAAAAGGCAAGTGGAGTCCACGTAATACAAAAAATTGGTCTGGCACGATGGATATGGAATCTAGATAGACACGGGAGTACGGTAGAATACTGCAATCAGTGGATGATACGGTAGGGGCGGCTGCAAGGGAAATATCTAATACGAAAGGTATCTAGAGAGTCTTGTGAAAGTGATCGAGCAGGGGAGGGGTATATGAGGGGACGGACGGAAATAGCACGAGAATTACGTCAATTGAAGAGGGAAGATGTAAGAATAGATCAATAGTGGGTCAGAGAGAGAAGAGGGAAGAGAGAGCAAGTCAAGGGAAGAGAAGGAAGCGAGTCAATGAAGAGGGAGTGGGTCGGATGGGAGAAGGAGAGAAGAGAACGGGTAGAGAAGGGAAGGAAGGAAGTCAAAGGAAGAGGTATCTGGATAGCAATAGAATGGCAGCATACCCGATGCCCATTCCTCGTCCATAGAGGGGAGAGGATCCTCCTCCTCCTCTGCAGCACTCGTACCCACAGCAGTACTCGTAGTATCCACACCCCCAGACGATCTCACGAGGACGAGATTGGTCCTGAACGGAAAGAGCACGGTATGAATAGAATATCGATTGAAGAAGGGCGAAAGATGATGTTTGTTTGCTTGTTTATTTGTAGTGAACAATCGATGAAGAACCACTTATCACTAGTGAAAAAAGAGTTAAAACCTCGTGAACTATCTCGAACTCTGAGACCTTAGGATATCGAGTGTATGAAAAATGCAAGAGGAAGCGTGGGATCGAGTTGCCATGAGTGAAAGATGGAGGAAGAACGAGTCCCTAACGGAAGTCTCGTCTTCTCTCCCTCTACTCTAGCCCTCTCGCTCCCCCCTCCCCCCCCCCCTCTCTCGCTCTCTTTCTCCTTTCTCGATTCTATCGTTTTTGGCAGATTGTTTGTGCACTTTTCCATTCCATTCCCGTAATGAATGTGAGAAGGAGATGTCCCGAGGGACAAATGAATCGCCTCCAGGCTGGGGAAAAGACCGAGGTTGTAGAAATCTGCGCTCCCTCGAGGAAAGAAGCTTCTTCAAAAGGAGTGTCAGATGCAAGGCTGGTTGCTCCTCACTCGCTCAAGTCTATTCCCTTGCAGGGAAATTCTGTGAATCGGAAACAATGTTCAGGCTACTGATGATCTACCTACCTAGATACAAACGAAGACTGCACAACTTCTAATTTTATCTCTAATTACCCCTCACACTTTCTTTTTTCGGCATTTCAAGTGTAAATTTGCGACATCAATTTGTCCACTGGAATGGGGTATTATCAGGGACGTCTTCTGCTATGGATTCCATGCTCTAGACTTCTTCTCTCCATCATGTCTTCTCTCTGCTCTCTTCTCCTCCTCTCACCTGGAAGTAGACATTTCCGAACTGTTCGTCTCCAGGCTGAATCGGCATCCTGCACATGTTCGACTGTCCGTGAGAAGGGCGATAGTGATTCGCTCCCCAGTAGTACGGTCGAGAATTCCAACTGAGAGTACGGTAGGTTACGGTAGGATTGGGGATTGATGACTGACTACATGGGTCCTGCAGCAGCTCTGATGATCGCCTTTCCAGCCTGGTAGGTTAAGTAGCCAGCAGCCGCACCCACGATCGCATTCTTGAAGGAGTTCGAACGAACAAACGAACCAACGCCCGATTTGGAATACCTGAAGAGCACAGTAGGTGTACTGTAGATGAGCGATTGATGAATGACTGGCTACCTCGGTTGATGTCCCATGCCCATTCCTCCCGTTCCTCTATTGCCTCCGAACAATCCTCCTCCAGAGTGTCCTCCCCCCATTCCCATTCCTGATCCATGCTGTCTCATTCCATGTCCCATAGCCCCTCCTGCTGCTGCCCCTCCCATCCATCCACCACCAGAGGAGGCACCATGACCCGGCACTGCAGTGATTACGGTAGGACAGGATACGGTAGTATGGCGTACGTTTTCGATTACCGATAGGCTGAGAGGCCCTTCCCCCGAAGAGTCCTCCTCCAGATCCAGCACTCGTTCGAGGAGCACTTCCTCCTCCTCCTCGACCAAAGATCCCCCCTCCAGAACGAGCACCTGCGAAGAAAGGAGTGAGACCGATTAGAGTATTGATTCCATGGCAGTGCACTTCTAACCCCACTCTTTTTTCCTTCTTCCTTCCATTCTTTCATTTTCATCAAATTCAATGTAATGCTACAGCCATAATGAAACAAATGAAGTAATGCCCATTTTGATCCGTTGACTGACCAGATGATCCTCTTCCCATGGAGATTCCTCCCGTTCCTCCCCTTCGAGGAAGAACAGGAGGAAGGAAAGAGGAGATGATGAGAAGTAGGAGGAGAAAGGAAGAAGATGAAGGAGGAGACCGAAGAATCATCTGAGAAGAACCAAGAGAATGATAGAACAAGAGAAGAAGACGGAATACCAGAGAGGAGAAGTGATGAGGAATCAACTGAATCAACCATGAAATCCAATATCGAGTGATTACATCGATGAACTATGAAGATTAGAGGAAAGGAAAGAATAAGGCTGAATTTATATACAACTGAAGATTAGGATGGAAAGAGGGCAGAAGCTCGTGGAATTTTGAATGAAAAATAGAGAATTGGAGGAGTGAGCCAGTTGATTATCTCGAAAGAAAGAGAGAAAGAGAGATGGAGGGAGGACAGAGGGGAAGGAGCAGTCGATGTTACGGAAAGAAGAAGAGTGAGGGAGAATACTAAATGAATGGATAAGAAGAGAGAGAAAGAAAGAGCGGCCATGGAAGGGAAGATTCTCCCGAGAGGATCCCATGGAGGTGCGAGGATTTATTGGAATGACACGAGTGTCGTCCCTTTAGTCCCTTTCTTCCTCCACGAGAGACATCCAGCTAAGTGTAATCAGGGGAAAAGGGAACAACAAAATAGAGGAAGGAGAGAAGAGGTGAGTAATGAGAGAAGAGAAGGGAACGAGGACTGAGCGTGATGAGAGGGAACATCTTATCTAACGGGAGTCACTTTCCTCTTGAGAAATGAAGAACATCTGATGACTAATGAAGGAACTGAATAGGAAAGTATGCAATGTGTGCAATTGAGGAATCAGATGAGTAGTGGGAGATGGTGGGGATTCTTCGTGGAGGAGTAAGGCAGATATGGGAGAATCCCTCTTGTCAGATGACATGGGTGTATTCAAGAGAGGAGAGGAGGAACGGGGCATCTGATAGGGGAAGAGGAGTGAATGAAGCAGTGGTGTCAGAGGGGAAGTCATGAGGGAGTTCACACTGGAAATGAAATGACGGAGAGAAAGGGGGAGCCCTGTTTGTCCCACCAGCACCACGACCAAAAGGCATATCTCCCTCCCCCTTCCCCCCCCCCCCCCCCCCCCCCCTCCATCCTCCATCCTCTTCTCGCCAGAGATGGACTCATTAGGCGTGATGGGAGAAGTAGCTAGTAGAATGCAGGAAGAAGAAGAATGAAAAATTCTCATTCCTGGAAATGGGAAATGAATATCTGAAAAGTTGATGCTGCTGGAAAAGTCTCATGAAGGTACTTAACTGATATTTTCATTTTCCAGAAATGGAAATTCTAAAGAGTTCGTCAGCAGAAAATCCATCTACCTCGAACTACCGTAAGCCATTGCTATTTCCATTTTAATTATTATTTTCATGTAAAATAATGTACGATAACCCATTTTTATTTAATTTGGTAACAAAAATTACACAACATATGGAATCATTAATTCCACCAAAATAATATTTTGTAAAATGAAAATTGCAAAAATTGAGGTTCAACATTTGAGATCGGATCACACCATGAAAATATGGCAAAATGCCAAAATTTGTATTATCCGATGTCTTCACCCGTTTACTACCGTAATCCCTAGCAAGCTCTGAAATTTTCTTTTCCCAAAATCATTTTCCATTCTTCTTTTTTGTAGTACTTATCCAATATTTCAGAGTTTAATTTTTCTGTGTTAATTCAATATTTGGGTTATGTGTACATTTGTATTGCAGAGAACTCGGGTGATCAGTCATGGTCGTATTCGTCAAGACCCTTGAGGGTCGCACCGTTGCCCTCGATGTCGAGGCTTCGGAGACCGTTCTGGATGTGAAGAAGCGCATCGCCACCCTCGAGGGAATCGAGGTTGAGGACCAGCGCATCATCTGCGAAGGTTAGCATTACGATTTCATTATGGACTTTTTCAATGACGCACCGAGTTTATACAGCGTATATTCAATTTTGATTTATCCTTATTACAGATCTTTGCTGACTCCCGAGAGTGCCTCCGCTTTTTGCGGAGCCTTGAGGACGGACCCGGCCTTTGCGTAGGCATGATTCTGAAATTTAAGGTCATCAGCTCGAGGATGACGATGAAGTTGAGGAGGAGTCCACCCTCTACATCTCCCTGAGGTATGTTATTCCGTTTCATTGAATTGAAATTAAATTTTGTAACCTACTAAACTACTAAATTTATTTTAAATTTACAGACTGCTCGGAGGAGGAAAGAAGAGAAAGAAGAAGGTCTACACGACCCCCAAGAGAATCAAGCACAAGAGAAAGAAGGTCAAACTCTCCGTCCTCAAGTTCTACGAGGTATGCTTTATCCGCAACTATTCGGTTCAGTTTGCTATGATGAGTTCACCCTTTTTGTGTCTGGTCCTCTGAGAGATCCGTGACTGATATGAGTGAAACACTGAGCATGCATAGCCATATATTGATGTTAGTTAGGATATTTCGAGACAATTTGGTAATACAATCTTCCATTGCAGGTTGACGAGAACGGCAAGATCCGTCGTCTCCGTAAGGAGTGCACTTCTCCCACTTGCGGCGGTGGAGTCTTCATGGCTGCTCACCACAACAGATATTACTGCGGAAAGTGCCACGGAACCCTCGTCGTCGAGGAGGCCCCTGCCAAGGCTGGCGGAGCCAAGGGCAAGAAGGGCAAATAAACCCTCAATTGTTGTTTTGGTTTTGATAAATTCCTGTTATCATCATTTCACTTTGTTACACACTGCAAGTGCTTCTACAATGCACCGGAATGTATCTGGAATAATTGAATGGGAAGAAGGGGAAAGTAGAATCATTTTTGAAGAATATTAGAAAAATGTTGAAATTTTGTCATTTGTCACATACCTTTTTTTGTTCTTTATTGGACCTCTCGAATTTTCTATGTTGAAGGTCCGCATTCCCTCATGAGGTGATCTTGGGTATTTTTGTAAGGGATCCCATGGGACAGGTCCCGCAAATGGTGCCAGGATTCCTGGTTTTCACTGCGTTCTGTGCTTCTGCAGTAGAGTAAACTTGGGAATTCTTTAAGGAACCATGGGAAAGAAGGCTAAAATCGGAAAACAGCGTCGCGATAAGTACTATCGCCTCGCTAAAGAGACTGGCTTCCGATCGCGTGCTGCCTTCAAGCTTATTCAATTGAACAAGCGATTTGAGTTTCTTCAGGTTTGTTTAATTTCTCCAGTTGTATAAGCATGAATATTGGCAATTTAGTCGTCGAAAGCAGTGGTCGATCTGTGCGCAGCTCCAGGAGGATGGATGCAAGTAGCTATTCAAAACATGCCTGTCAGCAGTATCTGTATCGGTCCGTTCTCAGTTGAATTTACGAATGCGTCATTACAATACAGGAGTGGATCTGTCACCGATCAGACCAATTCCCAATTGTATCGCACTGCAAGGTGACATCACCACCGAGAAGACCAGACAGGCCATCAAGAAGGAGCTGCAGACTTGGGAGGTTTCAGTGACTCTGGATTCTTGATGGTTAGTTTAATTCTTGCAGGCAGACACAGTCTTGCACGACGGAGCTCCCAATGTTGGAAAGAACTGGGTGCACGATGCATTCATGCAGAATTGTCTCGTACTCAGTTCCCTCAAGCTCACCACTCAGATCCTCAAGAGGGGAGGAACTTTCGTCACTAAGGTAACTATGATTGAAGGAGATATGTATATGATTCATAATTCTAATTGCCTACGCAACTGGGCAAACAAATGCTTTTAATAATTGAACATTTTTCCAGATTTTCCGTTCGAATGATTCGCACTGCCTTATTACGACGTTCCAAAAACTCTTCAAGAGGGTGAGCTAGTTTTTTTCTCGCGTTAATTTCGATGTTGTAAAATATATGACCCTTTTTTAAAACTCCGTAGCAAGTTTTATTATAAAATACAGAAGCAGTGTTACAAAAAATTAGTCGTGCTCCGATCTGGACGAAATTTTATGACTTGAATCACATCAGTTTTATATCATTATATCACGTGACTTCTGAGAGATCGCAGGTGGCGTTTGACAAAATGTTCAAACTGTTCCTATCTCCAACCAAACAGCATGGTAGACTTACCTGAAGGTCAGATACTTTCTATAGAAGTTTCGAAGCCGTAATATCAAAACTGCCTAAAAGCCGGCTCTCGCGTTTTCGAAAATTCAAAAAATCGTATTTCCTTTAAACTTTGAGCTAAAATGTGTTTAAAAAAGAAAAATAATCAGCGTTCCGAGCTGAACAACTTTTATGTTGACAACGTTTGAACAACTTTTATGTTGACAACGACAGGACGACGAAATACAGGTGAAAAACGAGAAAATTCATTTTTGTCCCGCAAAAAAGTATAAAAAAATTGATGTCGTGAAATAAAATCCTCTTAACGTCCACGAGATTTTTACATATTTGAAATCAATGTGCTTTTTTACCCCGGAAAATTGTTTTCATAAAAATTAGTAATGGTGGTCATTCTTTTTTTTCGCCTTGAATATGCGAAATCTCAACTTTTCTCGTTATTTCCAAAAAATCGGTTGACTGTAAATGATGTTTACAGCCTCCAATCGCCCTCAAATTTGGCCTAGGAGTCATACTGCAGCATACAAACATTAAAATTTCGATTTTTCGACCATTCTGAACGAAAAAATCGAAATTTTAATAATTTTGCATTTTGGCATATTTTGATATTGAACATGTTTGTATGCTGCAGTATGACTCCTAGGCCAAATTTGAGGGCGATTGGAGGCTTTAAACATCATTTACAGTCAACCGATTTTTTGGAATTAACGAGAAAAGTTGAGATTTCGCATATTCAAGGCGAAAAAAAAATGACTACCATTACCAATTTTTATGAAAACAATTTTCCCGGGGTAAAAAAGCACATAGATTTCAAATATGTAAAAATCTCGTGGACGTTAAGAGGATTTTTTTTTCACGACATCAATTTTTATATAGTTTTTTGAGGGACAAAAATGAATTTTCTCGTTTTTCACCTGTATTTCGTCGTCCTGTCCAAACGTTGTCAACATAAAAGTTGTTCAGCTCGGAACGCTGATTATTTTTCTTTTTTTAAACAAATTTTAGCTCAAAGTTGAAAGGAAATGCGAAATGCGATATAGAAAGTATCTGACCTTCAGTTAAGTCTACCATGCTGTTAGGTTGGAGAAAGGAGCAGTTTGAACATTTTGTCAAAGGGCGGCCTCTATTTCATGCAATCTCTCAGAAGACGTGTGATATGTTTTAAGTGTGAACAAACAACATTGAAAATGCCTAAAATCAGACTCTGGACATCGAAAGTTTCGTAATTAATACCCGTCGAAAACCTTTGCAGAAGTTCTTACAGAACCAGAAATGACTGCCTTGGTGGGCTTATTAAATTTTATATCGCGGCCCGTATCCTGTATATTTTCACGTGTGAAAATTCTTTAAATATCTAAAGGCGATGGGAAAAGCTGGATCTAAAAAAAACAATTATTTCGACCGAAACTGTAAATCGTTCTTGGATAAATTATTTATCCAGAGTAGGATTTTAGATATTATTGATTTTGCGGCTTCCCACTATGCACAACTATAAATACTGATTTCTGATTTAATTTATTGCTCTAAATTTCGCTTGAGCGGAGCACAATGGGGGTATTTTTTTATAATACTGGGTCTCAGATTCATGCAATCTTTTAGAAGACGAAGTTTAATATCACGCCTCTCATGAGAGAATCGAGCTGGACGTGGGAATGGTGAAATTGGTTCTAACCAGTTTTGGCCAGCCTTAGGCATGCCTGAGTGACCCCCGAAGTCTTATTGTGCAGACTTCATTTTGGAGCTTCCTACACCGGGTCGCAATTCGGCATCACTCACTTCAAGGGCCGTTTTCTCGAAAACGGTGATAGATAGTGCAAAATTGACCTCAGAGTGACCCCGACTCATTTTTTGAGCTCTATCGATCTATCTAAACCAATTTGTCTGAATCCGATTTTGAACAGTGGTACACTTCAGGGCATTTTTCTCAAAAATGTAGGTGCAGAAGCAGCTCAAATTTTCTGAGTGAATGCCGCTCAGTGAGACCTTTCAAATGAGTGGTTTGCCAACAAAATACCGGTACGCTGGTGAGAGTTTCGCCCCTTTTACGTATTTCGATAATTTGAAGGCACTCATTCCTCGCCACACCGCGCGTTTTTTGGGAATGAGGGAAAAGTGAGAACAATGGGGGGAGTGAGGGACAATGGGATAATTTCACTCTGCACTCTCAGAAACGCGCGGTGTGCGAGGAATGAATGCCTTCAAATAATCAAAATACGTAAAAGGGGCGAAACTCTCACCAGCGTGCCCGTATTTTGTTGGCAAACCACTCATTTGAAAGCTCTCGCTAAGCTGCATTCACTTAAGAAATTTGAGCTGCTTCTGCACCTACATTTTTGAGAAAAATGCCCTGAAGTGTACCACTGTTCAAAATCGGATTCAAATTGGTTTAGATAGATCGATAGAGCTCAAAAAATGAGTCGGGGTCACTCAGAGGTCAATTTCGCTCAATCTATCACCATTTTCGAGAAATCGGCCCTTGAAGTGAGTGATGCCGAATTGCAGCCCGCTGTAGGAAGCTCCAAAATGAAGTCTGCACAATAAGATTTCGGGGATCACTCAGGTATGCCTTAGGATGGCCAAAACCGGTTAGCACTCAATTCACGATTTTCCTCCATCCCCATGAACGGCCAATTCAGCTCGATTCTCTCGTGAGAGGCGTGATATTTCTTAAATAGCATAGATTTCCCCTCCAGGTCCATGTGTGGAAGCCTGCTGCTTCTCGTCTCGAGTCTGCTGAGATTTTCGTAGTCTGTGAGAAGTATCTCAAGCCTGCCAAAGTGAGTGGTGAAAGGAAGAAATAGGATGGGCGAATAGTTGGATACGAGTTATGTATTAATGCATCATTGTGGACATGATCAGGTAGACCCTGACCTCCTCGACCCGAAGAAAGTTTTCATCCAAGCGGATGTCGAACCAGAGAAACCCGATACGTGAGCAAATTTAAATACTATCTTACTATCTCTTACTGGATTTTGAATTATGCTTAAATTGAAGGCTAATCTGATGAAATTATTTGAAAATATCTATACCTATATATAAAGCGCACTGTGATGGCGTCTGTCCGGATTGCGAAACAATTGCGAAACGATTACGAAATGGGGAGGGAGAGAGATCGCGCGTCAACAAGTTGCGAAACGAGTGATTGCGAAATCTAGATACTCCGCTAGGACGGGGCCCCCGCCCAAGGCGGGGGGCAGCCGGACTAGTGAAATAATGTAGGTCAAAGCTGCTGATCACTCGTAAGAAGGAGAAGAAAGCGAAGGCAGAGGGATACGCGGAGGGAGAATTCACCATGCATCACACCATCTCTGCCACTCAGTTCATCGAGATGCCCAACTACCTCGAGGTGAGAGAGCGACCATCTGATCCTGAGAAAACGATTCTCCGCTCTCATTTCATTTCCAAAATGTTTAAATAAAGCTCACATTTATTTTCTAATTTTCTTGAGAACTAGCTATATAGCTCTTAGTCGAAAAGTTAGTTTTTCTTATCTGAATTTTTCCAACCACTGCAATTCTTACATTTCTGTTTCTATAATACGAATGAAAATGGATGGTTGCTCGGAAAATTTCTTTTAAAAATATTTCTGAAGTGTTTTCATGTGGTCATCGATCTCCTTGATGTTCTTCATGGTATATACTAATTCCTTGGTAGTGGACTATTAATGATGCATGTTACTAACATGCGCCTACTAACATGCATGATCACACACAGACCAGAAAAATGATCAAATATCGAAAACTATGCCGAATTTCAGTGTTTTCGGTTGAGCCATACCTTACGAGTCCAAGATTAATATTTATTTATTCACCACCCCAGCAACCTGATTGTTATTTGAGAAATACATCACATAATGTTTACTTGCCACTCCCAATTTGGACAGGATTAAATCATGTATTCATGAGCAGGATTTTTTTCGAATAATGATATAGAGTTGTGTCTCGAAATGGAACCCTTTCGCTGTCTTGTGTTTCCTACAAAGGCTGATTGCCTGATTTTTCGTGGTTAAGAGACCTGCACGGAAAGACTCGGCATTCCCTAGCAATGAAAACCGGGAGTCCATGGGTCTGAGGCCCGCATTGTATAAAATAGTCTATTCCATTTCGAGGCTCAACTCTATATCAATATTCGAAAAAAAATCCTGCTCACGAATACATAATGTAATCCTATCCAAATTGGGAATGGCAAGTAAACATTATTTAATGTATTTCTCAAATAACACTCATTTTTATATCTAGGTTAATCGGGTGAAGCACAATAAGCATACAATTCTGCACAAAAATAAACATATGAGGCAGAGTACTCAACCAATGCTTGGATAAAGTAGGCATCACATTCCAGATTTAGCACTACTTTTGATAATAACCATCTGTATTACATTTACAATAGTAGGTCATCTGTATACCCATCTCTATTCTGTAAAAAAGAAATTGAGCCTTCAAAAATCGTTTCTAATAATCGACTGGGCTAAATTCTACAATGAAACATACCTATTAAACAGTCTGAGCTATCGTTCTCCATGGAGAGCTTCCAAGCCCACATCATCTACAAAAAACAATAAGTTGATTGGCCAAGTGAGAACGGAGAAGTGGTGAATAATGTCCGTTCATGGTAAAAGAACAAAGCTTTCCGAATAACCTAGCAAAATTTTGAAATATTAAAATTTCCGAGGTTTTTTATGTTTTTTTTTATAAGTGCACTTGATGAGATCTTGGCTATTATGGCCGTTCACCCTAAATTTTATTCGTCATTTCGGAAAGCAAGTATGGATATTATTTTTTTACCATCCGTGACACCTCCCATTTCTCGTGGAATGTTTCTTAAAACATAGAGAAGTGAAATTAGTGGTCTTAATTACTTTAAAAAATATTGTTATAAATTCTCAGGTTCTTGCTTCTGCGAATCGCATCGAAATCGATCAGGAGATGTGGGACAAATCGGATAAGACGACCGATGAAGTAAACCCAGGATCAAAAATAGAATGGAAAACATGGTGTTCAGATTCGCGAGTGTCTCAAGGACATCAAACTGCTCGCACCGAGAGAATTGAGAAGTCTGATCAAATGGAGAGCTCAGATGGTGAGACACGATGCTATCTTGTTATAGTTCTTGCAAACATCGTTGGCCATATAATTATTCCGGTTATCAGATCGAAGTGCGGAACAAAGCGATGAAGGAGGCAGGAGAGGATGTGGATGAGGAGGAAGAAGGAGGGGAGATGGAAGTGGATGTAGATCCTGATGAGCAAGAGTGAGTTGAGAGGAAGGGAAGATGCACACTCCTCAATACTTCCTGCTGATATTGATTGCTCTATTCGCAGGGATAAGGAACTAGCGGAGATCGATGCTCAGATCGCACGAGCAGATGCAGAGGAGAAGGCAGCACTCAAGAAGTGAGTGGAGCACCGTTGAACGAAGTCTTGAATGGAGATCACGAGCTACAGTTATATGGTCATCAATCAATGTTCGCAGGAAGAAGAAGAAGATGCTGAAGGAGAAGGCGAAGGTGCTGATGAGAAGACAACTGAAGATGGTGCACGAGGGAGATGTGGAGGACATCCCAGATCAGCCAGATCTATTCTCACTCAAGAGAATCAAAAAGTCAGTTCGACTCTATTAACAAAACAAATATATGAAACATTGGTTGAGCAAGGGGGGCATGCACGGTTTGTATTGAGTGTGAATGCTTAACTCTTCTGAATCTATTATGTCTCAATGAATCCATTGAGTACGTCTGTAAGGATTGATTTGAGGATGAAAGACGTGTTCGCACTCTCGGGAGAGAAAGTCGACTCGCCAATGGTGGAGGAGGATGAAGAGAATGGAGAAGGAGAGTATGAGGATGACGGAGAAGGACTGGGAGATGGAGAATGGGAGACGGAAGAAGGAGGAGAGGGAGAGGAAGAGGATGAGGACAGTGATGATGACAACCAACTAATACACACTGAAGAAACGGGAATGAGCAAGGAGGAAAAGGCTGAGACAAGGACTGATAGATGGTTCAGTAAGGTAAGCAGTGATTATAAAACAGGGTGAAACAGGGCATGCATTGCGAAGAAACATCTATCGTTGTAGGAGGGAATGGGAGCTCTGCTGGGAGAGGATGGAGAAGAAGAGGAGGAATTGGCTGCGGTAGAGAAACATCTGGAATTAAAGAAGAGGAGAGGAGAGAAGGAACTGCACAAGAACACTGGTAGGAATGGATACCCTATTGAATTTGCTGATTGGATTTTGCGCGATTCAGATTTTGATCCAATTTAGTGTCCTTCTCTGATGAGGATGCGTCGAAGAAGAAGAAAAAGAAGGAGAAGAAGGGAGATGAGGATGATGGATTCAATACCAAGGTGTGGGGGATAAAAGAGCATAGTAATAATCTCGTTAATCTGGAGTCTTTACCCAGGGTTCAGCAAAATAATACAGTATTTTGAGGATGAGGAAGTATCGAAGGAAGCATCGAGTGCATTCGAGGAGGAAGAAGATGTGTCGAGTGATGAGGAGTACGAAGATGGTACTGATCATTGTCCACTTACAATTAGCACACGTATATCACGAAGCGGGTAGCATGTGTCAGTAGATGAAAAAAATGTCCCCTCGGGAACAATATCAAAAAGTATGATGATATGCCCAACATAGAGAATACTTTAAATGAGGAGAGGTCGAAAAAATGTTTTTGCCATGGAATCACTTTTTTAAATGAATTTTTCGGTTTTCCATAGGGCTACGCTGTAGCACAGGAGGCATAGGTCTCAAAATATTCAGAAATATTTGTCGAACGAATTTATTGACGAAACAATATGATTGATATGTTTCAAAAATTCGTGGAATTTTGTTTTGTTATGGTATAAGTAGGCAGCCTACTGTAGGCTACAGGTGATGTTATGTAAGGAGAGACAACCGTAACCGGGTTTTAGCACACTTTCGTCAATAATTCATCTTTTTTCACTGCGTTTTGTATTTCTACCAATATTTCAGGGTTTTATGAAAACATATATTTCTAAAATATGCAAAAGCTGCAAAAATTAACCACGAAACGTCATTTTTTGGAAATTACGCAAAAACGATCGCCATTGGCAGTAACTATATCCAAACATTCTAAAATGTTGGGAATACCTTATTAAATACTTTTTGCATATACCTGCACTAAAACAGATTTCTCCGAAACTTTCCCACAGTGTTATGAATGCGAAAAAGTGATTTATTCATGCCCTAAAGTCAAATTATGAAATATCGTTTTCATATGCGCAAAATCTTATGGATTCTTGATGACGATCAGTTTACCGTTTTGAACGGGTCTCTAGTTCTTCTAGAAGCTGAGTTATGAATTTCGTACCGTTTTTGCAGCATGGCTGAAGCAAATGCGCGAGAGAGGAGCTGTAATATGTAATAGTGAAAAAAATATGTTTTTTTGTAGAGAGAGGAGCAACTTCAAAACAATTTTCTGGGTCGGCCTCACATGTCATACATATCTGACGCCGGTTACCTAAAAATCGAGCAATGTCTGTAACCGAGAAAAAAATTTAGATTTTCTGAAACTTCGGCTATGGGGTTTCTGGCTCTCCACGGTGCTGATGACGATGGGCATATTAATTTTGCACGTGGTGCCTACGTTGAGGCCAGACGACGGCACATCGAAATCGTATTATCGCATTAATCTCCGCATCCGATAGTCCAAAAATTAGGTGAATAGTAGGGCGGCAAGAACGGATCACGGGTCGACCTTTCGACCCTCTAAAAAGGGTCAGAGACGGGTTGAGGCGGTGACCCGTGCCGCGCGTCGCGTGTCGCGTTTCTCTCTCGGGTGACCCGTTTTTGAACGGGTCAAATACGGGTCATGCTGCCTTTTCTGAGCTGCCGCATGTTCCAAGCGTAAAATTTGTGTAAGGATTAATAAGCTCGACGAGTACTATCCATTACATGATTTTCAACTGAAAATACACTTTTTAGTGTTTCGAATTTCTTATTAGCAAGGGAAGAGACACTTCTTACAAGCTTACCGCATAAGAGCGCTTGCCCGTGAGAAGAAATGAATTGGAGAGAGCACAAAACAATCATCCTGAACTTTTCCACCCCTCGATACGCTCTTTCCCCATTTAGATAAGCTCTCATTAATTGAATTTTGTTGGTATCAAAGTTTTGATGTTGTAGTTCCAAAATAAACGTACTATTATTATGACATGGTTCGAAAATGCATACGGGTCATGCGCGCGAAGCGGGTCATCCTAAGATAGGTCGCGACACGTGACGCGCGGAGAGGGTCATCCGAAAAAGAGAGTCTGCGGGACGGGTATCCGTGATCCGTTCTTGCCGCCCTAGTGAATATGTTTCTAGGTTAAAAATTTGATCTAATTTATTTTTCATTTTTATAAAACTAAATTTTTTAACTTTTCTAAAATGTCGATGAATAAATGTAAAAAATGAAATTACAATCAATTTTACCGGATTGATGTGAGGATTCCAAATATTTTTTAGTTTTTCCATTTAGACATGTTCAATTTTTTGTAGCATACAGTAGCGCCAGAAAGTATTGATACCTTTTGTAATTTTGTTATAACTTTTGCGCTTATTAATTTAGCAATGTGGATGTTGTGGCACTACATACGAAATCCATCGAGGAATACGATGAGCATATTGCGTCATCACCTGCATTATCGCTGATTGCGTAGTGATGACGCAATCGAAGAACACTTTTTCAAACATCCATTATTCTTACATAGATTTTTTCCTGCTGTCCAAACTTTCTGACGTTGGAGATAGGACCGAGGCCTATCCAGAATATAAATTTGAAGTTGCTGTTCGGCCGCATGGTTGCTGCAGCCTTGCTGCAAAATCGAGGTAGGAAATTCAGATCTCAGCTTCTAGACTAGCTAGAAACTCGTTCTAAGCATCAAAATGATCGTAATCACATTCCCAGACGATCCTGAGAATATGAAAATAATCGGTAAATATTTTCCCTCAGGGCACCAAAAAATCACTTTTTTGAATGCTCATTTTTTGGACATTCATAACTCTGTGGACAATTTTTGGAAAAATCTGATTTTCATGTGTGAATGTTCAAAATGTATTAAAGATATGATGCCCAACTTTTTAGACTGTTTGGATAACTTTCCTGCCCGCGGCGATCATTTATATTACTCGGGTCGGAAAACATCCTGTTTGCCCCTATGGCGAGAGAGTACAGACGACGAGAGTGCGTAAACAAGGTGTTTTCCGACCCTAGTATCCCTCCGAAAAATGATCGCCGCGGGCAGGAATGTTATTCAAACAGTCTAAAAAGTTGGGCATCATATCTTTAATACATCTTGAACATTCTCACATGAAAACCAGATTTTTCCAAAAATTGTCCACAAAGTTACGAATGTCCAAAAAATGAGCATTCAAAAAAGTGCCGAGCAGCAACTTCAAATTTATATTCTAGATAGGCCTCGGTCCTATCTCCAACGTCAGAAAGTTTGGACAGCAGGAAAAAATCTATGTAAGAATAATGGATGTTTGAAAAAGTGTTCTTCGATTGCGTCATCACTACGCAATCAGCGATAATGCAGGTGATGACGCAATATGCTCATCATATTCCTCGATGGATTTCGTATGTAGTGCCACAACATCCACATTGCTAAATTAATAAGCGCAAAAGTTATAACAAAATTACAAAAGGTATCAATACTTTCCGGCGCTACTGTACTTAAATCAGTAAATCGAGTGCGAAACACCTCCTTTTGTTTGATCTACCCGCCTCTTGACTCGCATTGGCCTGTCTCCCTCCTCTGTCACACCTGCCAGAGAGGAAAATGGTGATAGGTCATGCCATAGGAGTTGCTTTTCTCTCAATTTGCAGATACAATAAATTACTTTACTGTGAGAATAGAGTGCGTAGCAACCTGGTGTACTTGGTAAACTTCTTAAAGTGCTACAGTATTCGCGGAACGGGAAAATATTCGCTGCTAAATATTTTCCCGTTCCGCGAATATTGTAGTACTTTAAGAAGTTTATCATGTACACCACGTTGCTACGCATTCTATTCTCACAGTACAAAAATTGAGCATTTCTAAATTTAAAAAAAATTGATCGATTTTTTGTTTCATATTTGGAGACCTATGCCTTCTGAGATTCGGATAAATAAAAACGGAAGTCTTTTAAAGAGGCTGTTTTATGACCAATTAAATATATTTTCGAAATATTTCCCCTTTTCGAATATCATTATAATGAAGTACCGTCCACAACTGACTTATTTTTCCTAAAGGGACATTTTGTTTTATTCACGACGTTATATTTACAGTCGCGCCGGAAAGTCACCGGGCACTTTTTGAACTTGTTGCAACTTTTTGCCAAGGAAAGACATCATACTGATACTAAGGTATGATGTACCAAATTCATCGGACATTATGGTCATGATATTATGGCATGACGTCATTGCTTAGTTATTGGTTATTGCGTAGTGATGACGCAATCACTCTGCACTTTTTCAAAACGGCATTATTCTTACACAGATTTTGTCCTGCTGGCCAAACTTTTTGAGGTTGGAGATATGACCGAGGCATACCCAGAATAAATTTTTGACAATGCTGCACGATCGCATATTGGCTGCAGCCGTGCTGCAAAAACAGGTTCCGAAATTCAGATCTCGGCTTCTAGACTAGCTAGAGACTCGTTCAAAGCATCAGAATGATCGTAATCAGAATTCCAGATGATCCTGGGAATATGAAAATGATCGGTCAACATTTGCCCTCGGGGCACCAAAACATCACTTTTTTGCATGCTCATTTTTTGTACATCCATAACTTTGTGGGTAGTTTATGGAAAAATCTGATTTTTATGTGAGAATATTCAAAATGTATTAAAGATATGATGCCCAACTTTTAAGAATGTTTGAATAACTTTCCTCCCCGCGGCGACCATTTTTCGGAGGGATACTCGGGTCGGGAAACACCTTGTTTACGCACTCTCGTCGTCTGCACTCTCTCGCCCATTGGGGTAAACAGGGTGTTTCCCGACCCGAGTATCCCTCCGAAAAATGGTCGCCGCGGGCAGGAAAGTTATCCAAACATTCTAAAGAGTTAGGCATCATATCGTTAATACATTGTGAACATTCTCACATAAAAACCAGAATTTTCCAAAAACTACCCGCAATGTCCAAAAAATGAGCATGCAAAAAAGTGATTTTTTGGTGCCCTGAGGGCAAATGTTGACCGATCATTTTCATATTCCCAGGATCATCTGGAATTCTGATTACGATCATTTTGATGCTTTGAACGAGTCTCTAGCTAGTCTAGAAGCCGAGATCTGATTTTCGGAACTTGTTTTTGCAGCACGGCTGCAGCCAATGTGCGGCCGCGCAGCACTGTCAAAAATTTATTCTGGGTAGGCCTCGATCATATCTCCAACCTCAAAAAGTTTGGCCAGTAGGACAAAATCTATGTAAGAATAATGCCGTTTTGAAAAAGTGCAGAGTGATTGCGTCATCACTACGCAATAATTAAGCAATGAAGTCATGCCATATTATCATGACCATAATGTCCGATGAATTTGGTACAACATACCTTAGTACCAGTATGATGCCTTTCCTGGGCAAAAAATTGCAACAAGTTCAAAAAGTGCCCGGTGACTTTCCGGCGCGACTGCACGTGAGTTTGACTGGATCATCAGATATATTATGATGATAAATGCAAAATATTTCACAATGATTTCTCTTTACAGAGGATAAGAGAGCGACTAAGAGGAAGAGTGTCGATGATAATAAGAAGAAGCAGAAGATCGGAGAGGATGGAGAGCCGGGTAGGCAAAAATTAAGCGACTTATTTTTTCGCATGAACCGGATATATATACATTTGTCGAATACAGTGGCTAAGAAGCGACAACTGACCGCCGAGCAGTTGGCTATCGGAGAGCAGATGATATACTCTTCCAAGACGAGGAAGGATCTAGAAGATTGGGGATGGAACAGGTTAGATATTGACCAGTCTTTGCATTTCCTTACTTGTTTCTGATAGATTTTTCGAATGAGAAACGATTAGACGGAGGAAAAATGTAACCCTGATAGGTACATGAACAACGACGAGGCCCTCCCTGATTGGTTCGTAGAGGATGAGAAGAGACACTACCAGAAGACGCCCCCCGTGACGAAGGTAGAGAGAGAGGGGGAGGATGAGGAAGAGAAAGGGATTGCAGGAGCAGATGCAGGCATACAGAGAACGACTGAGGGAACTCAACGCCCGTCCCATCAAGAAGGTGAGGATGAAGGCGATTGATAGCAATTCGAATACTTGCAATCAATCAGTGATGTGTCATGCAGGTGGCAGAGGCGAAGGCACGCAAACAACGACGAGCGATGATGAGATTGACGAAGGCGAAGAAGAAGGCAGAGGGAATCGTCGAGAACGACAATCTGGAACACGCAGAGAAGATCAAGGAGATGAAGAAGTGAGGAGGAGAAGTGTGCCTGTGCTAGACCAAATATGAGATTACATCCTAGAGCTAAGATTTTGAAAGAATATTGGTCACTGGTTGAGCCCACTTATAGGAATTTCCTGGTTTTGCACTTGACTTCCAGATGAGTGAGAGTGGTGGTACAAAGCTATGTGAAGAAATATCTCGCTTCTCACGAGAGAATCGAGCTGAGCGGCTCAGCCTGAGCCAGGGAATGGAGGGAAAATCGTGAAATGAGTTCTAGTCGGATTTGGGCATCCTGAGGTATGCCTAACAATTAACCAAAATCTCATTGTGCGGACTTCATTTTGGAGGTCCCTGCACCGGGTCGGATCTCGGCACCTCCTTCTTTGAGGGCGGATTTCGCGCCTCTCATGAAGGATATGCGAAAATTGCACTCTGAGTGACCTCCACTCATTTTTCGAGCTCTATCGATCTATGTACAGTACCGTCGGAAAGTCAGTGGACACTTTTTGAATCTTTTATAACTTTTTGCCCAGGAAAGGCATCATTCTGATATTACGGCTTTTAGTACCAAATTCATTGGAGATTATGACCATGATATTGGGGTATTACGAAATTGCATAGATATTGCGTAGTGTTGACTCAATCAAAAGACACTTTTTCAAAATGGCATTATTCTTAAATACATTTTTTCCTTCTCGTCAAACTTTCCGAGATTGGAGATATGACCGAGGCCTAACCAGAATAAATTTTTGAAGGTTCTGCTCGGTCGCACAATGGCTACAGACGAGCTGCAAAATGGAGGTCAAACAATCAGATATCGGCTCCTAGCCAAGCTAGAGACTGGTTCAAGGCATCAAAATGATCGCCATCATGAGTACAGATAATCCTGAGAATATGAAAACTAAATATCGATATTTGCCCTCAGGGCATGGAAAAATCACTTTTTTGCATGACCATTTTTGGACATCCATAACTTTGTAGGAAATGTAGGTTAAAATCTGGTTCTTACATAGGAATGTTCAAAATGTATTGAAGATCTGATTACCAACTTTTTAGAGCGATTGGATATCGTTCCTGCCCGCGGCGATCGTTTTTCGGAGGTGTACTATGGTCGGGAAACACCTTGTTTACCCCTATGGACGAGAGAGTGCAGACGACGAGAGTGCGTAAACAGGGTGTTTCCCGACCCTGGTATGCCTCCGAAAAACGCACGCCATGGACAGGAAAGATATCCAATCGCTCTAAAAAGTTAGGAATCAGATCTCCAATACATTTTGAACATTCCTATGCAAAAACCTGATTTTTACCTTTATTTCCCACAAAGTTATGGATGTCCAAAAATGGTCATGCAAAAAAGTGATTTTTTCATGCCCTGAGGGCAAATATCGATATTTTGTTTTCATATTCTCAGGATCACATGGACTCATGATGGCGATCATTTTGATGCCTTGAACCAGTCTCTAGCTTGGCTAGAGACTGGTATCAGATTTTTTGACCTCCATTTTTCATCTCGGCTGCACCAATGTGCGACCAAGCAGCACCTTCAAAAATGTATTCTGGTTAGGCCTCGGTCATATCTCCAATCTCAGAAAGTTTGACGAGAAGGAAAAAATGTATGTAAGAATAATGCCATTTTGAAAAAGTGTCTTTTGATTGAGTCAACACTACGCAATAGCTACGCAATTTCATAATACCCCAATATCAAGGCCATAATCTCCAATAAATGTGGTACTATAAGCCGTAATATCAGAATGATGCCTTTCCTGGGCAAAAAGTTATAAAAGATTCAAAAAGTGTCCACTGACTTTCCGACGGTACTGTAGTTCATTTTGTCTGAATGTCGATTTTAACAGTTGTACGCAGTAGGCTAATTTTCTCAAAAGTGTAGGTAAAGAAGCAGCGAATTTTCCCATAGGTTGTGTGGTTTTTCCAGAGCTATCGAATAAGTGGTTTGTTCCAAAAATACGGGTACTAGGGTAAGAGTTAAGGCCTTTTTGCGCTTTCAGATGGTTTGAATCTATTTTTCTTCATCCGACAACGCGCTACAGACCGCTATCATTCCTCGTTCAGCCAAGAATGATCGAGTCTCATTCAACTTTGCTGTTGAAAAATAACTTCAAAGGAACGGAAAAAGTAAAAAGACCTTAACTCTAACCCTAGTACCCGTATTTTCGAAACAAACCATTCATTCGATAGCGCTGGGAAAACTGTACAATATGCGAAAAAAACCGGCTGCTTCTTTACCTACACTCTTGAGAAAATTGGATTGAAGTGTACCACTGTTAAAATCAACTTTCAGGCAAAATGAACTATATAGATCTATAGAGCGCGAAAAATGAGTGGGGGGTCACTCAGAGGTCACTTTTGCTAAATCTCCAAATATAAGCGCGAAACGAGCTTTTAAAGTGAGTGATGCCGAGATGATGTAGGAAAAGGAAGTATGCACAATGAGACTTTGGGGGTCAACTAGTCATGCCTGAGGATGACCAAACACGGATAGTGCAAATTTGGCGATTTTCGTTCCATTCCCAAGAATGACGATTCTAGCTCGATTCTCTGGTGAGAGGCGTGATATGAAAATAATTTCCTTAAGAATTGGAAACCCCCCAGTGCGAGATAATTTTAAAAAAATAATATGCCTCTGAACCTAATCTAATACCCACATTAAATAATCCTGTGAGTGAGGCGAAATTTTTAATTTTTTTTTCTAATTTATTCAAATGTTCCAGAATGGTGACTCAAAGTAGGCTAGAAAGTGGCCATTCTGAAAACCATATGCATTTGGTCCTTATCTAGTGCCCTCTTGAGATATTTTAATGCTCTCAAAGAAGAGCAGGGAATCGTAGGTCAGGAGGTTCAGTTATTTTTTTAGATCATATTTCGCAGTCTTACAATTAATTTTGCGCGGCAGCTAACTGGAGAGACTATCTCAACTAATGGAAATATTAATGGCTTGTCTAAGTATTTATTTTTTTCTTTCCTACTTATTCGGAATGATAGATATCTTGAACAATGTACAAGATTCAGATGATCCGACAAGTTTTATTCCGATTGGTTTTCATCCAACCGAGAAAAAAATTAATTTCGATATTATGTCGAATAAAAAAATTGCACTCGTTTAGATTTACTCTGAGAATAGAGCACTTTTTTGAATACTCGCAGAAAAATGAATTCCGCTTGTATTCAGAAAAAGATCGACCATTGTATTCTCACAGTATTGTACTGTAAGAAAATACACCATTCCGCGCATTTTTCAAGATTACGTATCGTGAAAATGGGCGGATCCTGAATTCTATAATCGCGCGTGCGAGTGAGATTTGTGCGCGGCAGTGGAAACTACGCCTAACTCGTTCTTTCTGTCGCATTGACACATTTGAAATTCGTCTTACATCGATTTAGATACTACTTTAACCAATAGCTTAGTAAATTGCGTAAATTGCGCGAATTTGAAAAAAACGCTCATCGAAATCGTAAGTGCGACCCATTTATAAATTGTTCCGACAATTAGAAATTTGGGCCGATTGGAGGCGGAGCATGCTAAACAGAGAATGTCAATTTTTCACGTGGTGCCCTTCGTTGAGGCCAGATTATGACACGTCGAAATCACATTATCGCGATTATCTGTGGGTCCGATATTATTAAAATTGGGTGGATATATGTCAAGGGTCAGAATTTGATAACGATCACGCCGGTTTAATTTATTTTTCATTATCTGTAAAAATAAATTTTGAAACTTCTAACATAGTAAAAGGCGAAAAATGAAATTATAATCCATCTGACCGGATTGATGTGAGAATTTCAAAAATATTTAGGCATGCTCAATTTTTGGTAAATGTCTCCACATCGAGACAGGGTAATCTCTTCTCCCTTGATCTACCCGTCTCTTGACTCGTTTTGACTTCTTCCCTCCCTTGACTGCTCTGCCAGATGTGGTGAAGGGTGAATGGCGAGAGTTTCGGAAATCCGACATTTTTTTTATCTATGCCAGACATTGCTCGATTTTTAGGCAAACGGCGTCATAAGTAACTTTAAAAAAATTTAATCTGAGTTATTGCTACCTTCCACCAAACGTAGGCACCATTACCGCTAGCAGCGAGACCCTCCCGGTTCTTGGATAGTGTTTCTCACAAATTGATGATTCCAGTTTCCAGTTCAACCTTGCCGGTTTTACTCAGTAGCAATCCCTGCCCGCATATACCCTCCATCCTACTTTAGAATGAACACTTCAGGAAAAAGGATGCGAGTTATTCATTTTTTACCAACCGTGGCTTTTGCTCAGATGCTCCGTTCTCTCGTGGGCTGTCTCTTTAATTGGGTTATTTTTACATCGGTCAATTTAACGTCTGGCCTGGAAGCTAAGATACAGAATGGCCAGACGTAAAACAGGGGTATTCCTAAATTCCCGCACAACCAATGATCGATATTTTAAAATAAATTTCTAGGATACTATTCAATAATTATATTAGCCAACACATGGGACACTTTACAAATTGTTACCGAAGTGTATTATTTTTTATGATACCTGGTGGTAGCAAGAAGAGATGGGTAGGAAATGACCAAGCGAATTTCAGAATATACAAGAAGGCGACACTCAAGGAGAAGAAGGAAGTGACGTACCGAGTGGTGTCAAAGGGCAAGACTGGTACCATGTCCAGACCCAATGGGCCATACAAGGTATGACTATACAAGGCATGGGAAAGGGTTATCGATTGATTACAGAATGTGGACGCGAGACTGAAGAAGGACAATAAGAGGAAGAAGGCGCAGAACAAGGCATCCTCGTGGAAGAATATGTCTACCAAGGAGAAGAAGAAGGCCCAGGTAGACACTCCTTTCGTTCTTATTCAAAGCACGTGATTGCAGGAGAAGAAGCGTAAGCACGGAGCTCAGATGAAGGCGGGTCGAACTGCCAACAGAAGACAGAAGAGAGGCAAACCCACCTAAGTATCCTATCTACTCTACGAGTATTACTGTTAGTTCGGGACGATAGATATTTATCGATCATTGACCTATCCTTTCGCTGCAGACACGCACCGTTATTTCCCCTCGTTATTCGTTGACCATTGTTGTTGTTGTGTTACAATTTTTGCAGATGGATACGTTCATTGTTTGCTCAGTTCACAAAATTTTGTTGTTTGATGAAGTTTACACTTTTATTCGTAGGAATTATCTCGCTTCAACAATGGAATAACAAACAACAATGAGAAGGTGGTTCAGGGTATTCATATATCGATACGATAACATAACACGGCTACAAGAAATTCTAGTCTATGGGAGAGGTGCAATATCCTACTGGGTAGATCACAGATTAGGCGATCTCACAAGTGGCTCCAGCCTTGCCTAGAAGAGCGGCCAACTCCTCTGCCTCTGCCTTGCCCATGTCCTCCTTCACAGTGCACGGAGCAGTCTCGACGAACTGAAACGAACAAGATGGATAGAATCAAGAACCTGATAAATTGAATTGATTTTTTGATCAAATTTTAATAGAACTTAGTTTCCTCTTACCTTCTTAGCCTGCACAAGATTGAGTCCGGGGATGATGTTTCTGATCTCCTTGATGAGAGCGATCTTCTTCGTGTCGTCGAACTTGGCAAGAGTAACCTAAAACAATTGTTGTTAGTAGCAACTTGATAAATTATTGTGCATAATCTGACTTCTCCCGCTCTTAGCGGTTAATCTAGTATTTACCGCATTTTACGGAATTGTTATCCACGGAATGAAAACCACTAAAGGCATCTATCAAAACCCACCGTGCTTTTATTCCGCGGATAGCTATAAAATTCTGCGGTCCCTTACCTTGAAGGTCATCTTCTGGGGCACGTCAGCATCAGCGGCAGCCTCCTCAGCTGGAGCAGCAGCAGCAGGCATGGCTGCCATCATCATGCCAGGGGACATCATGGGTGCATCAGGGATGTTCAGTCGCTTCTTGAGCGCCCAGTTGAGGTCGGAAACCTACAAGGACCCGATAGATTACAATTCGAATATATTCACGGAAATTTTAAATGTTAATCTTTACATCTTGATACTCTTTTTTTCAGGTGCTCGGTTCGAAAATTCTAGTTTCAGTAATTGTATAAGACCCTTTTCGTTACAAAGCCTATCCCCTCTTTCCTTTGGGAAGCCTCAATATTTTTACAATGATGCTAGACTCCATCTTTTCTCCCTTGTGTCCCAACCACCTCCAAGAAATTCACACTACTCCAAACCTGTAAATATTTATTACATACCGACTATTGGAAACGCTTTATTCTCGCCATTTCATCTCCTATATCCCCGACCAACGAATTTCCTCCCCAATAGCCTTAGGTAATCATGCACAGTATTTCGTAGCGCCTCGGGAGTGTATACATATTTATTAATTATTAATATTAGGAGTATATATTTTAGCTTTAAAAAATACCTCGAGAAGGCTGAGGTTGGCGATTTCATCGACAAGCGAGTTTACTTTGTCTGAAACAATTCGGGGCTCCTGAGGAAGAGCGGCAGGAGCTCCTTCGCTCACTGGCAGACCAGCTGAAAGGAGGAAACTGAGTCCGTAATCATTTAAAAAATCGAGTTATAACTCTAAGCTTACCAGCGGCTGCGAAATTTCTGCGCGAGGCGACTTTCACGGCAGCAGAGAGAAGACGTCGGGGAAGCATTCTAGATCAATATTATTAAGATATTATTCGATAAAGGACACAAAATCGACTTATAAATCTATTAAAACAAAAATTCAAAAATTTTCACGACGAGGCATACAGTACCTAAATTTTAGTGCATCCTAACGTGGGTTTGTGTCAAATGTAAGCCTGATGAAAAGAGCATTGAATAAATTTATTCGCATAATCCTCAGTTGTGCAGAATTTTTCGCCGGGTGTTAGTCAACATGAAGAATTCGACTGAATTTATCGTCGTAATTTTGTTTGTAAAAGGTAAAAGAAATTTAGAAATTATATTTTCATTTTATCTCCAGCTGTTGGATGTTGCATGTTCTGTGGCCGATCATTTGCACCTTTCCTTCCTCCTCTTTCTCCCCTTCCTCCTCTTCCACCTATCTCTCCCATTCCTCGTCTTCCCCCTCTTCCACCACTTCCAGACATTGATTTCGGCTTGATACCACCGTACATCCCTCCCATGAGCAGGTGTGCAGATAATAAATATTGATTGTGATCTATGGTAATCTCAGACCAGAGACACTCTCTCCTTTTCAATTCCAATTCAACAGAGGTAATGGCCTAACATCAGTTGATGACCCGCAGAGCATTCAGGGTGTCTCATTTCCCCATCTTTCCGAATGTTAGACATCGATGACAGCCTAGTGGCTAATATTTCTGAAGCTGTTCGAGATTGGAGATATGATACCATCTCCGAGTTCATGCAGGATTTACTGGCTGAACAGGCGAGATTCCATTCAGAACCTTTCCCTCGACTGACGATGCATGAATGAGGACACAGTGCAGATGTAGGGTAGAAGACTGAACATTCTTGCAGACTCTCCAGAGGGGATTCGACACCGTGGAGTCAGCCATCCCTCCAGATTCATTCATTGCAGCTCTCATGACACTCACGACAGAACAGAAAGCACATATTACAGAATTGGCATTGAGGTTACGGTAAGTGAATGCTACGATACAACATGGAAGTTCAGAGGCAACACTGGCACTCTTACAAGAATCATGGACGGCATTATCCTCAGTCTCCCAGAAGAGATTCAAGCTCAGGTTAGAATGGTAAATAACATGGGGAATTGTTCGTTCAGAGCATCCGGTTCAATCGTCTTCTCAGTGATTTGCTGTGTTACTCAGCAGTGGAAGATCAGCACAAGTCACTGATCGAGAGTCTTCTCGGGTGACCTTTGCAGAGAAAAAAAGTTGGCTAATGAGAGTGCCGTCGGGATGTAAAGACGCGCAATGAACAGGTTTACCCCCGTCTCACTCTCATCCTGCACATCTCGATCTTCCGCTTTCCCCCTCATTTGACAATTCTACGCTCTATTGCCGTTTATGTGAATTAAATAAATGTTATTTCATGTATTCCGAAGCATAAATATATGTTGATAAACTAAGCATTAAGCAATCGGAAAAGACGCCTTACTATTTAGTGATTAAAAGTATGCCCAACTGAACAAGCACCGTATTTGGAATTTTGGTCGATGACGTCACCGAGTTCTTCCAAGTTTCACTTTTTGTTCCCGTTTTACACAGCGTTTTGTCGTTTAAAATCAATATTTTTCCATTGTAATATAATCCCATATCTCCAGTCATCGTTTCCCTCAATTGGCATAGTCAGCGTTCGTATAATTCCCGATTTAATCGACTCTTTGACTCATTAGTAGCAATTCATGAATTCAATCACTCTATTTCTCCTTTCTAATATTTCTCTTCGTTTTCAGAGATGCAGCCGATGTCGTCGATGCAGACGTCGTTGCTGCCCGGAGTGACACCCGGATGGAACGACCCGCCTCCGCTCGGGAATCCATCCTCTGGTATCATTGTCCTTTCATTTTTTAGCCCCACCATGCATTTAGTTGAGTTGTCAATTAGGATATGATCGTTTTACCAAGGAATATGAGCTTTAGAGTAGCCGCAAAATATGTGGTACGTGATCCGATCTACTTAAAAATGATTCCTATACGATCTTATCATTGACCGTCTCCAATGATCTGGGGCGGTACTTTGATAATGTATTCATTTGAATACTATTATTACATCAGCCGATTCTCGGCAATTGATAACTGATATGGCTCATGTCCTAATAAAACGGATTTATTTTGATTGTAGGGAGTCGTCTGAATCGCTACAGACGCGTCGTCGATCCATCGCTCTCGGTATCTCTCCATTTCCTTTTACATTTTTTTCGTAAAACACATTAGCTGCCGATGCGTTCAGCCATATTTTTTTGAAGTATTAGCGTATATAAGCTTAAATGTTTGCTGCATACTTATTTTCTGAAGTATGATATAGTGTATTTGAGGCAGCGGGTGGTTCTCCCGTTCCCTATGCCCCCTCTCCTGGGCAGGGAATGCCCATGGGCATGCCTCAGGGGATTCCCCCGCAGATGCAGCCTATGCAGCACATGCAGCCTGCGATGCAGCATTACGCACAGGTTTGTGAGCTGCAGTCCATTGTAGTGTATAACATACAACTATTTTTCTTGTTTTTTTCTTATATATAAGACTATGTCCAGTAGAAGATGATAGTCATAGCACCTCGTTCCTTTGATATTTTATTTCGCTATATAAAGAGAGGAGAAAGATTCGGGATCAGTTACAGCCGTATGTTTCTTCTGATCACGACGCTAAAGTGCGAATGTGCTAGAATCATGTTCCGTCTTGATCCATCTTCGTTACTCTGTTAATTACTTTCAATTATTCCCCTACATTTTCAGCCTAATTTTAATTATAAATTTACAGCCCGAATACAGTATACCGGGAAGTCAAGGTGATGTTCCTCAGGGATACGGTGGCCACATGCAGCAGTTGCAGCAAGCGCAGCCACAATATGGACAGCCCGGAGGGCCCTTTGAGCTGCAGGTGAACATAACGCACAGATATGTGTAACTATTTGCTTGTTCTTTTTCATCTCGAATATATAAAATCGCCTGTAGTTATTCAAGGATCTCGTATGCACGATTCTAGTTAATTAATTTGACTGGAAGGTAGTGAAGTTATATCAGTCGAAACATGTTGCGAAAGAAAATTTGTCTCGTGTAGATATCCGTTTGTATCTTTTCCTCGAAGTGGCAGCCCTATTGGGGGACATTTAATAGGCGTTCAAGTATGTAATGCATTCGACTCACTTTCCTCCCGGTAATTGGTTGAGTGTTCTTGATTGACTATCGTTAACGAGGAGAGAGACGGTTGCTACTGAGAGAACACGACCGATTACTCCACCAACCCAGTCCCGTTCCGTGCCCATTCACTGCACTCGGAAGCTGTAGTCAGGGGGGATTTATTGACCATCTTACTCATTCCCTTCCTTCTCCAGTCACCCCCCCCCCCCCCCCCCCCGCCCCGATCTATTTCAACATCCACTCCCGCTTATTCAATTTTCTCATTTTCCCTCGCTTTCACAGTTTTCATCTGGAAAACAGGAGGGAAAACCGTGGAGTGTTCTCGATATGCATGAGAAATGGTGAGGTTTCTGAGAAAGAGTCGTTGGCGATCAGGCCTCATTTGATAGATTAACCCAACCTTGTTATGGTTCACCTCCACTTCCTTTGTGGGAACAAGACTTGTAGAACGATGAGAGAATGAGAGAAGGAGAAGTGGAATTGTATCCTCTCTTATCTCACTTCCCCTCTCTCGTTCTATGGGCTAGTCTGAGGTAGTCTCCAGAAGGGGCAATCTCCTCCTCGATCATCGGCCTCTTCCCACTATTGCATCTCTCTGTATCACCTGAATGAATGGATCCCCATTAGTCCTCCTCTACTTCTCCTTCTCCTTCCTTCTCTCGTCATTTGATATCATTCCTCGTAGTAGTTTCTATCCTCGTCTTCCCCATCATTATCAAGGGGAGTCCTTTTTCTCTTGACGTGTGAGGATGAGCTAAGAAGGGAGGAGAATGATGACGTGCAGTGGTGTGTAACCACTAATCAGACGTGCCTTCTCCACTCCCCCCCCCCCCTCCCCCCTCCCCTCCCCCCTTCACTCCATCATCCATCTCCTTCCTCCATGGTGGTCTCAGTCCTTCTCCCACACCTCCCCACTTCCATCCTCGTGCTCGTTCCTCCATCTCTTCCATGGGAAGGACAGTCAGAGGCTGATTAACCAGTCCATTCATCCCAGACTGTGGGAGTCTTCCCTCACGAGACCTCAATCGTAGAATGGTAGATTGTGGTTTGAGCTCCCTATCATCTATCGGTAGTCTCATTCTCATTCGATTACTCGGCAATCTCTCCATTCCTTCCTCCTTCTTCCTTATTTCCCCCGTGTCTCTCCACCCTCACACGGCCTCTATCCATATGACTCCTGGCCGATACATTCCTTCTCTTTCGTTCCCCATTCATTCTTCCTTCTCGTCTCCTCTGAATCTGTGTTGTTAAGGGGGGAGATAAGGTGATGAGTTGTGTAGGGAGGAGTAGGGGCTAAAGTAGGCGTGAATGAGGATGTTGTCGTGGTGTTGTCATCACTCCATTATCCCCTCCTCGAGGTCTTGTGAGTCCTCTGACGACACGATGAGCGAAGCTATCCACTTGACTATAAATACCCTACCGTCTCCCCTTCCCCATTCCCCTCCCCTCCTCCCCTCATCCCATCCCATTGCAGCAGCAGCCACCTCCTCCTCCTCCTCCCTCCGGTGCTCTCCCGATGTCTCCCTACCAATCACAGGGCCAAGTGGTGCACATCACCCACCACTCGCAGTGGGACAACGGAGACTATAGACAGGGTGAGGGGAGAGGGAAGGGAAGGGGCAATTAGATGAGACTGACGATGAGAAGAAGAAGATGAAGAGAGACCTCACGTGGAATTCCCATCCTCTCTCGGAGATGAAGTAGGGGGGGGGGGGAGATCTCGTTGACATTCACAACTACTAAGCTGTATCCTCTCCTCCTCTCCTCCCCCTCCCCCTCATCCATAAGGGAGGACATCAGGGGGCATTACGACATCCTCTCCGTCACGAGATCCCTCCATCCCTACCTCCTTCCTCATCTTATTCTCCTCTCTTTGCAGCTCAAGCAGCTCAGTTGCAGCTGCAGCAGCAGCAACAGGCAGTCATGGAGCAGCAGGTGTGCACTTTCACCTTTCAATTGAACGAAAAAAATATTTGGCGAATTATTATTTTCAATGTAGCTTCGACAATAACGAGAGTATAAATTGAGATGTCTCATCAGTACAATCAGCCATCGACCCACAGTCTTCCCCAGCAGGTACGAAGATATCTCTCTAGTTCTCCATCTGATTCCCTTCCCTCCAGAATGGAGCGACTGCTGGTTCGATGAACGATGGCAACTGTATCTTCAACCCTCCAAATGCTGTGCCAGGAGTGGAGAATGACAGCAAACTGGAGCAGTTCGTTGACCTCGCCAACTACATGTGAGGAGGAGAGAGGGGAGGGGGGGGGGTAATACAGGGGAGCATGTTATCATAGCGCCTTCTCTAATGCACTCACAAGTAGTACTCGTGCATTGGTAGTAGGTCGAAAGTGGGACATGAGAAACCGTTGAAGAATCTAATAGCCATTTAATTAACTTATAATTTAACCCGCATGAATGGAGTGGTTAAAAGAAGGAGGGATGTTTTGGTATTCGTTTCTTGCTTGTTCTCCCCTCGACTTTCCGTGTTCTCTCCATCTCCATCCGTATCTATGACTACTAAGTAGTCAATGTGTGTGGATATCAGCGCCTTCCCCTTAGGCGAAACAAGTTGACACCCGAGGGAATAAAGAGATAGGAAGGGGATTGGAAGAGAGGCTCATCTCTTGGTTGCAGTCCCCCTCAGAAGGCGCCGGGAGACGTGAGTCTGCCCCCTCAACGACTGTACGACTTCCTCGTCAAGGCTGCAGTCACCACACTCCACCCAGTGAGTGAGCAGATGAAGAGGGAGGGGGAGGGGGGAGAGAGACTATACCTATCATCCCCTCTTCAACCACCAATTGAGTGGTTTAGTAGAGTGAAAACAACGAAGTGGGGATCAAATCTAGATTCAGTTATTGATTTCAATAATATTATTTGTAGGAGAAGAGCAAAGGAGTGCAGAAGAAGTTGAAGTTGCTGCCAGCGGAGATCTTCCATCTCACGAAGGACGACCACTTCATCAAGAAATTCAATTACGTCGTTGACGGTGAGCTATCATCCCTTTATATCTTTATTGTCTTTCAATTAGCGAATGTAATGATATTCGAGCCTAATATTCGAGCGATGAATTTCATTTTTTTAAATAAAAATTTCTGACCTCAATACTAGCTTGATCATTCAGCGATCGACTCTCATCGATACGAGGAGGCTCATCGTGATCTCGAGGACATGCTCCGTGGATTCCCCTCCCAGACTCACGAAGAGAGAGGCAACGAGAAACACTGGGTCGGAGGAATTCGACTACTTCTCAATGAGATGCAGAATCGACCCGCCAGTGGACGACCCCACTAGGAGTACGGTAGAGTACGGTAGTGTCCCCTCCCCTTGCAGTCTGTGATATGCATCCCTCACTCATCCGAGTACCTACAGACATATGATCGATTGTGTGCCCTGGCCTGCCTTTCCTTCCTTTACTCTGATGCCCCGCAGTCAATATTTCGATTCGTATAAGCGTTGTGTCAAATTCAGAATTGTGGATTATATTTATTGATTGAGACTGCATCGTATTTATTGCGTTTGAAACTAGTTTACCTAGATTCCCTTCAATATTTGTTTCCCCTCTTCTTTCCCCATCTTTGTCCCCTTTGCCTCCCCTTCTCTTCTATACACGGTGTAGGTGTTGTATTTTTTTGTGATCACTTATGGATTAATGATTTTGTCTTTGGGATAAAATAATTGAAATTAATTAATGAGTGATTTGATTGATTCATTCGAGTTCTTTACTCTTCCATATCTCTCTTCCAGCAAGTCCTTCAAGGTTGCGCCATCTGTATTCTTGTGGTTTGGATAGTCTGTGATTGAGATGCGTCTCTCGTCGGCAGTGTGGGGTAATCTGAACAGGAAGCACTGGAATAGACGAGTGTGGGAAGTGGGATACAAGGGACCACTCATGCCACAGCAGAAGGCGTACGTTCCCATCAATCTATTGATTCACGAAGAATTCGATGAATATATTAATCTGAATAGTGTAGTGTGCCTTACTTTTCTTCTCCATCAGAAGATTGATTGCTTTGACTATATCGAAGGGGATAAGACTCGTCGAATGAATCTCTCTTTCAATGAGTGGATATCTCAGTACGGGTCGTCCCGACTACGCCATCTCGGGGAATATGGTGGCACTGACGAGGGAGAGATTCACGAGGGAATTCGGAGTGATGAAGATGCTCGCTCAACCATACATCGAGGAGGTGAAAAGAACATCCATTTCGAAAATTACGATTCGTCTTACCTTCCAATGACTCTGAAATGGAAGCATATAATGTCTCACACAATACCCCAAGATTATTTGATGTAAAAATGAAATATTTGAAGCGTAATAACTATGACATAGATTATATTTGATTTTAAAAAAAAACAAAAATGAAGTATGCATAATGCTTTCAGCCAGCTGAGCAACACTACCTGCAGTCGAAGGGAGTGCAGTCACTAAAGGAATTGAGGGAGATGGAGGAACAGAAGATCAAAGATCGAACCATGCCCAGCAAGGTACGGATGACGACTATAATGGCGTAGGCTAATCTCGATTGTTCGCAGCCCAAGCCGAAGTCTCCTTCGGGCCTCAAGAGGAGGGGAAACGTGGGCACTCTACTGCATGAACACAGAACGGTGAGGGAAGAAGGAGTGATGGGGTTATGGGAGGATGGGATCAAAATGTGTTTTGCCGTTTATTATTTTTGTGAGTGATATGAGCTTTTAGTGAATGGTATGGGTAATAGTCTGCTACATTTCTTTCAGTCTTCCTACACATAGAATAAGTTTCGTCGATTGGTTCATGGACGAGGAAGAGTATCTAAGGGGAATTATCGTGTGATTGCAGGTGGAGGACTCTCTGGGATATCTCATCAATCGGAACAGATGGGATTGAGAGGAGAGGGAAGATGCACTCGATTGATGAATTGCTAGGATAGAGTTCTCAGTCACTCGGGTTATCTCTATGCTTACTTCTTTTCTGTGTTGTTTCTGTTATCGAAAAGGTGAATAGTTTTCTTCGTAATTCTTTATGGCTTTTATGTTTTCTGGTACTTTTTTTCCCTCTCGTAATGAAGAAGGTATCATTAGAACGAAAAAATACTCGAACGTTGAAACATTGGAAACAAAAACGATGACAATTTCCTCAAACGTTGATTTGTTTTTCATAGTATTACATTTGGTCCAGATTATTCGTGAATACATTTATCGATTACTGTGAGGTTGGTCTGCACTTCTTCCGATGAGATCTCTACTGTCTCTTCTCCTCTTCAGTGGCAACTCCATTATCGATCGTAGGCGAGTCGTCGAAGGGAATCTGAAATGGGGCATGTATAGGATACTTTAGTAGTGTTTGTACCTCGAGATTGTGACGAGGAGAGGGGAAGTGAGCAGGAATGGGCAGGGAGCATATGCGAATAATACCCGGTTTACTCCATTCTCTGAAGAGTGTGATTACCCTCCCCCCTCTCTCTCTCTCCTCACCCCATCACCGTCTTCTCTTCCCAAGTATCCTTCTCCGGACAGTACACCTCAACCGAACGAGCGATTCTATTCCTACCGAATCTTCCGAAAACGAGCAGCTTTCCATTGTGAGCGAAGAGGAAACAACGTCTCCTGTGAAGAGGAATGAAAATGATTATTGTCATACTGCGAATTCTCTTATTTTCTCCTTTTTCCGTACCTTGCTGTCTTCATGCTAGCTAAGGTAGTCCATGAGTCCGTCTGGGGACAGTATCGCTCAAGATCGGGCACAATGGGACGATGCCGTGGGTTCAAGCAGTCAACGGTACTCAAACAGTCAAGTACTCATACTGTCCGAATCTTATTACAAATATTGCGTAATTGGAATTAGTTAGCCACGTTTTTAGTATAGTTCATATCTAATCATCTAGATATAAACTATGGAAAATACAATTTTTCTGAAATGGGGCTCGTCTTATTTGACGACCCTACTTTGCTGTTTTTTTAAAATTTTAAATTAGCCACATTTTAGTTTTAATACAATATTTCTAAAATTAGTTTCAAAAATATTCCTAATAGAGAAAGAAACGAAGTTTCCAGAGTAGATAGTATTCATCATCAATCCAATCTATAGCTACACTGGTCATCTGCTACTCATACCCTCCAACGACGTAAATGAATCCGTGGAGCGAAGCAGCTGCACAGCTGTATCGGCCTCTCTTCATGGGGGCGATTGCAGTCCATCTAGATACAATTCAATCTCTCCATCGTCTTCTCATTCCATTCACCTGTTCGTATGGGGGTCGTACATCTCGCAGTCTCTCAGTATTCCATCCCCGTGACCTCCGAAGACTATTAAATCAATCAGTCGGCCATCATCAATAGAAGTCATACCGTAGATTTTGCCGTCATGCACGCAGGATGCATGGCTTTCTCGTCCATTCAGCATCTGTGCCAGACTCGACCATGCTGTAAAGATATTTTCCCGAAATCATTTAATTGTGCCTGAAGTTGAAAACAAAGATAAAAATAATAGTTGTGCTATAGAATACTAGAGGTCATAAGATGAGGGGGGGGGATGAGAAGATCTTCAGACCTGGAGAGGGAGAAGAGAGATAGAGCATCTCCATGCACGAATTGAGCTCATCGGGCCCGCCAGGTGAGAAACTGGAAAGGCAATGTGAGGGCGATTGGTAGTATAATGTATCTCTTCTCTATTTGGCTGCCTTCATTATGTACTCACACTCGACCATCCACTACTTCACACGTCGATTCCTCTCGACAATTGATTGAAGGAGGTGTCTGAGATAATGACGGTTCCAACTACTAGATACTAATCGGAAGATACCTCAATCCATTCATTTCACTGAGTGTCGAAGATGAGGCAATTATTCGTTCCATTTAAGTGATCGAATCCCATGAAGACAATTTTCGACATCAACTGCATTCGAAAGGTGCAATGATGTACAACCAACCTTCGTGCCTACGGCGACACAATCATCTGGCAGAAACGAGTAATCCGGGATCGTTCCTCCTAAAGTGAATGAATATAAGGGTGTGTTGTTGGATGATCTCACTGGTCCATTCATTCTTCACTGGATCGTAGATCTGAACAGATGCGATACTCCCAGGGGGCAGAACGTATTCGTCCGCGTCAAAAGATTCCATCAAATCTGAGATAGTAAGAGTGATTGGAAATAAAATTGATGATTATGATATGCATACTGATGAATACGACGAGTCGATGTGCATCATCACAGACCCTCGATGATTCAGTGGATGACTTCTTCTCTCCTCTGTGCACACTCTGACGATTCTCCTGAGAAGGAAGAGAACCTCTTCGATATTTCCCCTTTTCGTACCTTGATTTCCTTGAGGAGAGAAATGCATTCGAGTGATTCTTTCACCCATTCCTTCTCCATTATCTCAGTTATCGAAGAGTCCGAGAGGAGAGTGCATCTTACGGTCTTCAGTAGTCTACAACAGAGAATATCGATTAGAAAGGAGATTGATCACTCGCGTCGATGCCTCTCTTCTCTTCTCCTCATCTTCTCCCATCCATCGATCAACTGCTTCGAAAACCTGAAGGGATGAACAGATGCAGTTGACTAAAGGAGGAGTAGAGGGGTGTGACTGACTTGATCTTCCGAGTCCACGTGTAGTGTACTCCTCTGTACGAGTATCAATAGAATCTCGGCAGATAATTCGGTGAAGAGAGGAGTGCGGGAGATAGGAACGAAGTTCTTCTGAATTAAGAGGTGATTCGATATTTGAGAAGTGTGCACTGATACATCCATGAATCGTAGTAGATTCTCCATTCCTTTCTATCCCACTTCTCTGAAGAAGAGGAAGAGAGGGAGGGCCGTGTCGTATCGAACTCGTTTGAAGAGGAATTTAGCGCACTCTTCGATCACCTTCTCCTGAGAACGATTATCGATTGATGAGTGAGATTAGCCTGATCTTCCTACAGTATCAGACTCTTCATAGGCCTCACCATCTCGAAGTACACAGCAGTCTCCATTAGAATGTCGACTGTTGATTGAGTGATTGAGAGATGGCGAGTATTCACATATTCAAGGAGTTGTTTCAGAGTGGAAGAATCGAAGTCTAGATGATGAAGATGGAAGAGACAAAAGAATGAACTGAACTGCTGAATAGAGAAGAGAGCTTGATTCAACCACTTGAGCTCTCCGAATATCCATGGGAGAGGGAGGCACGGAAGAAGTGACTGCATTCACTCAGACGATCCTTCAATTGGGAGAGAATGAACACGGTAATTTAATCGGGAATTGGTTGGTCGAAGGGAAAAATAGATGTGTCTCGTCTTCTCACCTTGCGCATTACGAACTCCTCATCTCCTATCTCGACAATCACATGCGAATCCTCTACCATCTCTCTATCATTAGATGGAGATTGATCGAATATCTACAGAGATCAAAGATCATCAATTAGCTCTCGTCGCCTGATCGATTTCACCTCTGGGATGGGATGGGAGACTGATTCGGTGTCAGGAAGATCGACGTCTCTCAGGGATATTCTAACTCCTGCCAATGGATTTCGTGGAGGGGAAGGGCTTTTTATCTCACCGCAAGTATCCAAGTAGTATTTTTTGTGAGAAGTATACTGGAACTCGATGCCACACTGTTAATGTTCACTTCTCCTGAATCATTGAACTTCCTCCATATGCCTTCCACGAAGAAGAAATATCAGTCCCTACTCCGCACCTCGACGTCAATCCGATCGATGGAGGTGAATACCTAATACTGCAGATAGACAACCAGACTGCACTGGACTCTTGTTGGACAGAGATTATTGCTGGCTCATTTATCCCGAATACGCCGCGATGAGGATCTGCATGCAGATGAGCAGAAGATGAAGTTGGATGCCCTCTCGAGGTAGTGTGAAATCAATCATATTCAGTCCATCAATGCATTGCAGTCCCTTCGACGACTTCGAACGATGACCTCCATCTACGCCATTCTCACCTATTTAATCTCGTCGAGTCGATAAAGATGATAAATTGTACTTGTTCTCAGACAATGAAACAGTTACAATACATTCAAATATTCTTAGTGCAATTCTGTTGTCCATTCAGTCGACTAAGAAATGTCTGGGCATAAGATGGATAACACGTGGGTGTAGCAATCAGAGGAATGTCCATGAAACAGTTTATAGTTTGTCAATCCTAGATCTTTCTCACTTTCCATCTCTCCCTCGCTGCTCTGCAAATAACTGATAGGGAGAGTTCTTAGTCACTCGGGTCATCTCACTTCTTCTTCTTCTTCTTCTTCTCTGTTTTGTTTCTGTCATCGAGTCGGCAAATAGTCGCTTTTCTTTGGCATTCTTTATCACTTTTGTTTGTTTTCTGCGAATTTTGTTCTCTCGGAATAAAGGAGGAATCAATACTCTGGCGACCGATCAATCTGTACAGGGAAGCGGGTGGAAATAGCTGGAATGGAGGTGGTGATCTACTTTCTTCCGTAAGGCTGGTAGTAGGCAGTGTTGGAGGAGGGAGTCGACTGGTAGCCATACTGCTGATTGTAAGAGGAAGACGAAGGAGAGTAGTACTGCTGATTAGAAGTGGGCTGAGAGTATCCGATCGTGTTCAGCATCGAAGAGCAGCACGAAGAAGTCGATCCCTGCAGGAGTACGGAAGGAGGGAGGAGTACGGTAGGATACGGTACCTGGTAGCAGCAGTTAGTCGACGAGGAATCGTAGTAGCCGTTGTTGTAGTTGGTGGTTCCCTGGGAGTACTGCGTCTGGCAGCAGTTGTTCGTCGACTGGCCATTCACGTATCTGGAAGGGAATCAATAATCGGGAGTTACAATAACCCGAGGTAGATCAGAGTGATCACCCGGTGTTGGTGGAGAGAGGCTGGTAGTACCCAGTAGAGGAATAGGACGGATTGTACTGCTGGTTGTAGGAAGACGAAGAGGGATTGTACTGCTGGTTGTAGGAAGACGAGGAGGGATTGTAGTACTGAGTGTTGTAAGACGGATTGGCTGAAGATAGCACTTTGATCTACTCCCTCATCATCGACCTACAGTATCCGTTGTATCCGGTGCTACCGTACTGCTGCTGAGTACCGTATCCAGTGGATGAGTACTGGGTGGAAGGATTGTAGTACTGAGTGGCTGTAAGGGAGATCATTCGGATGTGTACTTGGTGTCTCTCTCTCGTGACGTTCGAATCTCTTTCGTGTGGAGTTATGAATTGTGTTATTTGTTTAGTCCGAGCTGCAGTGTAATTTAATACGTTTATTGATCGTTATGACGCAAGGGAGGAAGCGAATGTGTGAGTGTACTGTAGTGAATACTGTAAGCAGAGGGAGGAAATCGAACACGTGAGTAAGAATTCGTAGTGTAACTTCAAGCTACTGTAGTCGTGTTACCAGTCACCGGCACTGACGTAGTTGTGGTGCTAGTGGCCTTGACGACAGCGCCCGTGAGCACCGAAACGGCGCCAGCGAGCGCGGAAACTGCGTCAGGAGACGCCGTTGTGGTGGTAGTGGATGCAGGTGCGAGAACAGTGTTTGCAGATGGCGCAGGAGTGGTGGTGCTGGGTACGACCACATTTGGGCCAGCACAATTACAACTAGCGGGAGTGGTGTTGGTTACTGTAGGAGTGGGGGGAGGGGGTACGGTAGTTGAGGGGTCAGCGAATCGACGATTGGGGGAGTTAATGGGTGAGGGAGAGGAAGGAGGAGGAGTGGGAATCGTACCCGCTGACTGACTGCTGCTGCCAGTGTTCATTCCCTGTTGGGCAGGATTGAGAGGAGGAGGGGGAGGAGCACCACCAATCGATTGGAAGAATGGAGCATTGAGGGCCTTCGTCTCAGCAATGCGACCAGGGTCAGTGAATCGATCACCCTGATAGTCAGGCAAGTAGCCAGGGACTGATGAGGAAGAGGAAGAGGAAGCAGGGTCACGAAGGGTGGGGGAAGGGGTAGAGGAGAACGAGGGAGAGGGGGAGGAACCTGCAATGGGACGAGATGAAGCGAAGGTTAGAGCGAGGGGAGGGTACGGTAAGTGACACTGTGGATTACGGTAGGTTACTGTAGTGAGGGGGAGTGGGCGATGGAAGTGAGTAAGTAGTTCATGAATGCGGGGTGTGTTTGCACACGACAAGTCGACGCCTCTCTCGAGTGGGAAGAGAACAACAAGGACGAGCATTCCTTCATTCCAATAAGTTAACACCAATATGTACAAACAGGTTAGTGAGGTGAGAGAAGAACGGTATGGTCACTTCATTCTGGATAGCTTCTGAAGGGAAGAATGAAGATGGGAGGTCATCCTCGATCATCGTGGGATGAATCCCGTCAGGGGTTGAACTGGGAGTGATCGGAAGAATGAGTCTACTGCAGCAGCTCTCACTCTCTCTGCCTCTGCATAGACAGGGTCCTGATTCCGAAGGTAGGCTTCTCCCCTTCCTCCCTCCACCACCACTGGGTACTCTCGTCTCTCCGTTGACCTCTCCACGGACGTCTTCTGCTCCCCCTCTCCCATCTCGACGACGACATCTTCCGAAGCGGGACCGAGTATCGATCGCTCGCTTACCGTATCCCTCGCAATCCCTTCTGGAGCCAACTCATTCAATCGGGAGATTATGAAGTCGTATGCTGCGTGTGTGAGCTGTCGTAGTGCTTCGACGGGTGGAGGAGTGGAAGGAGAGGGAAGGGAGGAGAATCGAGAGACGAGAGGATCGGTGGGAGGCAGATGCACCGATCGATACGATTGGGGCGATACCGTAGCCGGCTGAGGTACTATAGCACTCCGGGATGATAGAGAGGGAATGGGACGACGGGTTTGTGCGATTCGAATGAGGGAGAGGTTAGCGGAGGGGATTGCATCGAGGAGTACGGTAGAGGGTAGATCAGTGGAAGATCGGTTTATTGATTGGGTGGAGTGGAGACGGACGGGATCGGTGAAGCGATCTCCCATGAAGGAAGGAAGAGGACCGGGCAGGGAATGGATGGAGGAGGATGTTAGATCTGAGAGAAGTTAGTAGTTAGGGAGGGACGAGGGAGTCATGCGAGGGTTACGGTAATCAGGGGATCCGTGGAGGGATACGGTAGATAGACAGAAGTGACTCACTGTACTGTGCAGCAGCTAGCGTGGCTAACGAGGAGAGGATCAGTCTGCAAGGGAAGGATGAGACAAGAAGAAGGTTGCTCCAACTCAAATTTCGCATGACTATCGATATGGAATGATAATTTCATTCGTACTACAGAAGACTCTTTTTCACTCTACGTACAGTCCATTCACTTATGTTCGATAAGAGAAAATGGAATGGAGAGTGTGTGGATTGCTCTGGTACTGAATGGAAGGCGGAACTCACAGGTGCATGGTGAGATGCGGAGGGAGAGAGGAAGGAACGGATGGGAAGAAGGGCAGATGAAGCCCCTTTTATATGGAGGATCGAGTACTCCGCCCAGGAGAGAAGAGGCACGGGAGGCCGAGGAGGAGAGCCAAGCTATCTCACTAACAAATACAAACAGTAAGAGAAAGGGAGATGATTATTACTGGAGTAGAAGGAGATCTTCCCTTTGTCTCACCATCAAATAATGAAAGTGAGCTGTGTGTGCAAGAGAAGTTCGAGTGTTTTCGCAAGGGTTCCATCATCGGAAGAAATGGTTCTTTCTCTCATAAACAGCATCCTTCTCAGGGAACGACGTGTTGTCTTTGCCAATCAGTCACGGGAAAAGGGGGATTAGACCGATTGTTTGCTTGAAGAGGGGCTGCAACAACCAACCATCCCTCGGAATAGACTGTCGTCACATGAGAATGATTGCTAAACTGATTGGGAAGTGGTGTGCGAAAGTTGTCGCAGGCTTCAACTTTCACATCTTCATCAACAGTTCTTGCTCGTCTTGTTCTCCAGGACGCATGAGTAACAAACAATTCTATGATTCATAGTCTTCCCAATATTGAGCACTCTTTCCCTGTTTGGTGACCCCTCTCCTCTCTAGTTTCCACGTCGATCTTCCCATGGATGGTGCACTCAAGTGGTCCATTCCCTCTGGCAACACGGAACAGAAGTGAATAGACCAGAGGGGGGAATCGAGACTACTTCTCATCAGTCGACATCATTTCAATTGGATGACGACGTGAGTCTGTGCCATGGGAGTGTACCCTTCCTCTCTCGAGTTCTATTCGTGGATCGTATCAAAACGAAGACGCCTGTTTACCCTCGGCGGATCTACTGGGAGTAACTGTTTGAGAGAGGGATGGGCAGGGGATGAGTGCAAGGGGAGATCAGAGAGACGGCGCCCCTCTGACAACAAGGAACACGCCTTGTTGTGAGAGAGGAACACTTGAGAAGAACGTGGGAGGATTCCTCACTTCCAACTACTTCAACTCGAAACTTGGATCAGTTTACGATATTTGAACCCCTTCTGTCTCACGATGCACTGTGATCGATGATCGGAGATGCAGATGGAATTATTCTTAAATTACTCAATCACTTGATAAGATATTACTCCTCTTGCTTCTCTTGTAAATTTGATTTTGATCTCATCCAGTTAACATTCTTTCAAAAAAAGATAGCTCATTGAAGAATGACGATAACTGATCTTGTTGTTTGCTGACGTTCTAGAGTACTTGGCTTTATTTCTTACAAAATCTGAGAAATTACGCAAGCAATGGATGCTTATTATTATCCACAAGAAGGCAGCAATGTGCTTGATCAACTCTCTTCCCTCTCAATTTATGTTCAACCTCTCGATCTGGTGGAATAGCCTGATGCATGTACTCCACCACTAACTCCAAATCACTATTAAGACGTAACTAGCTGAATGAATTTATCAATAAACCTCACATATTTACATGTTCTTACAATCAATTTATGCATAGCCTAGAGCTAGAATCGAGTCGGGACTAGGGGAAAAGAAGGAAGTTACCGTAATTGGACAAGGAGGAGCTACAATCGATCGGTAGATCAATAGACAGTGGAATGAAGAGAATCGCTGACGGAGGTGGAACTGCTACTGTGGCAGTACTGCTGCAGGAAGAGAGAAGGCACCCAGTACTGCAAGTACCGCAATAAGTGTATTCGTATAAAGTCAGTGATAGATTGGATCATCTTGTGATCTACAATACCTGCACAGTATCCGTAGGTTGGCTGTCGACCCACGCGAGTCCCTCCTTCACCAGATGATCGAGTACAGATTGGGCGCGCGCCTCGTCCCATCTGGAAAGAGAATGCAGATGGTAATCCCCACGATCAAATTTGGGCAGAAATTGCTTCTGAGTATCAAAACCCGGGAGGGTGCTATTATTTCAGCCACAAAATCGGCAGGGTTTAAGGAATCTGGAACCCTCCACTTGTAAGAAGCACTATCCAAAAACCGGAAGGTCTCGTTGCTAGCGGTAATGACGCTCACGTTTTACTCAGATCAGTTTGATAGTTTGATCTGCCTACCGTAGTCTGTCGATGATGAGTTCCTTGGTGACGTATGCTGCATCCTCTGCCAACTGCAGCACTCGAGAGTGGTCCATGCCTGCCGTGATATATTGCATAAATGAAATTAGAAATATAACTTTTCAACACTTGTCGGATGGCATACAATAATCTTTCTATTTTTTGTCTTTGATACAGTGTTTCGCATCTTACTTTGTTTATTCTTGCTCGAAACACCAACTTGTAGCCCTTCTCAATGGTTCTCTACTCACTGAGTTCTCCGGGTACACTTTGGACGAGGAATCTTCCTCCCCCGAGGGGAATCAACTCGAAGCCATTCCCCAGCACCTTCAGCTTCTCCACTGCACGTAGCACGTCGTCACTACAAAGGAACGGGTTTTTTTATTAAAAAAAACGTCAAGATTGAAAAAATCACTCATGAAATTAGCAACCATAAAAACCACTATATTGCAATTCTTGCTAGACAATTACATTTTCATCTTTTAAAAATGGGAAACCATCCAGTCAAAAGAAAAAAGATAAAATGAGTAAAAGTATTATATCATAGTATATCCTATTTAATCAGGCAGTTCATACGCAGTTATGGTTTCCTTCCGTGTTCTACTCCTCGATCGTAGCAGTCTCGTCCTCAATTCCTCCACCGTCATGATCCCCCCGTTGATGTGGTTCGTGGAGAGACACACCTAAGAAAAAACAATTGTTTTTAAAAAATACGCACGTCACTTTTTTGAATTTTTTAATACACAACAATCAAATTCCAAACCAATCTAACCGTTTTCCTTTTTTTTCCTTCCAACTGCTGGAATCGAAAGATCAAAAACAATGAAACTCCAATACAAGTTCTTAGAAAGATCAGAGAAAGATTAAAGATCACCTCTACGATCTGCACTGCCAACTCGTAGTAGAAGTCTCCCATGCCCAGCTTCTCCGCCCAGAATCCCTTACCAGCTGAACTTATTTTTTATCACACCCGCCAATTTCTCATCTCACAGGGTTCTCTCGAAAGCGGTCCCTCTTTCGATGCAAAAATAATCATCATGTTATTATTTCATCGAAAGGCGACCGAAAATTAACAACACCATAGGACCGTATTGTTTCCATGTAAGAAGGGAATCTACCTTCCGTTCTTTCTAAATCATATCCAAAGATGTCTGGTAATCTCATCCCATTCCCATTCATGATTTTCATTCCTTCTCTCCTATTCTATACAACAAATCCCATCCCCATTGTATCTCACACGCGAGTGGATCCACTCCGACGGAGGAGCACATCTCCTGAAAGTGACGACGGAACTGCGAGTTCTTCTTGATCTCGTCGCGGTGCTTGTGAGCGAAGTCCTCGAGACGAACTGGGAAGGGAACATCGTAGGAGAGGGACATCGTGGGTTTGCCAGTAAAAAACATCTCCCAATTTGTCTTATTATTAGAGCATTTCTCCTTTTCTAATAAAACATATGGCAAAGAATCCTGGATGAACCGATCTTTGACTCCTCCCACTCACCAGTGAATGCATCCAATTGCTGCGAGAATAGTCTCAGCTGCTCTCCCGCCAACTCGTTCCCCTTCGCTGAGAACTTCGCCTGGGAAAGCATTGTGGAATACCTCTCATTATAGTGGATAGTATCTATCAGAGCAGAGAACAATGCAATGGATCAGATAACAATGAAACCATTAAATGAATATTCCATCCGAGCATTCAGAGTAGCATCGATTGATCGATCGATGGTAGGTCACTGACCTGCATCTCCTGCTTCTTCTGAATCGCCGCCACTCCCACTCCTCGACGACGCATTGTGGAGGACTGGAAGGAGAGAGAGCGATCAATCACGATCACAAAATCGAGCAAGAAAGTATAAAAACATTAAAGGGAAAAAAGGAAGAAAGAGAATGAAGTAAATGAAATAAAAGGACTACTCAAGACAGGGAAGTGGACTGAGGGAGGGGACGGCAGAGTAGGCAGAGAGGGGAATCGATGTTGTCTCTCGTCCGTTCCCCGCTCTCTCTCTAGTCTGGATGAGGACAATCTGAGGCGAAAGGAACAGGAGACCAAGAGATGAAAGTAAACAATCACTAGAAAAATATTGATAAATTTCAAAGTACTCTTTTAAAACAATTGAAAAAAGAAAGATTCAGATACTGATCCGGATGATGAACCATTGGAATTGAGATGAAGTTAAATTGCAATAAAACGACATTTATGACCAGATTGGGAAAATTAGACTACAAAACATAACCGTATGCTTAGAAGCAGTTGACTGGAGGAAAACTCATTAGGATCAATCACAGACGTAGAAAACAAGTGCATACAAATCAACGCATAGAATAAATATTAGTTTCATACAATTGTTTCTAAAACGGCTTCATAAATTACATACGATAAGTCTTCTCATAATTCCTGTTTCCCAAATGTGAGGGGACTGAGGAAAGTGCTAATGAAGACGGAGGTTCTCGTGTTGAGAGTAGCATGCCACCACTTGTCAGGGAAGTAGATCACCTCGCCTGCAATCGACCAATCGATACTCTAGAGCCATCGAAATATTAGATCCGCTGAACACCCACGAATGATCTAACTAAATCAATATAGACTGCGGTACCTTTCTTCATGAGACACTCCAGCGGTTTCTTCTCTTCGGGGAGATTCGGATAGTCCTTCAGATACCTCCAATACCCATATTCATTAATTTTATCGCCGACCGTCGTTGCATCAATTGCCAACTTTCACTTCTACACTGCACAATGTTATCCCCAGGTACTAAGATTATATTCACGGTGTCAATCCGAGTCCATCCCTGTTATTCTCACTAACCACTCTAGAGTCGTCCTGTCGGGGTCGAACTTGGGTTGCTCTTCGTATGGGTAGAGGAACCATCTCTTGGCCCCGTGGATGATCTCGGCGAATCCCGGCCCGTGGAAGTGGAAGGGAACACCCGTTCCTGCATACGAATAAATTCGCATTGAATTTCCGTCGAAATACACGAATTTTCCAAATCTGGACACCAATGTAGGAAATTCGTCACACTTAAATTTCATTTGTCTTCGCTATTCCACTAAAAAAACTCATGACAGACCAGCCCCGGCGATTCCGAAGGAGAGTGCTGGTTCGTGATGGGGCAGTTTCCATGCGGGCTGCGAGTAAGAGGAAAGAAGGGGATTCCATGTAGAGGGGTCGATGTCCCCGAAGAGATACAGTGTCTCATTACCCAGAGTATCCAGGTCTGAAATCACATTCACAATTTTAGGAAAGTCCAAATAAATATATTTTTTGGATTCTTGTATCTAAATTTTCTTCAATTGTGATAGAATCTTCTCATGAATAATTTCACATTTTCTTTCTCATTTCGGTCCGATTCTAACATGAAGTAAAACGTGACAAAAATATTCATTGTTACGGTTTCATAACGAAAAAATCAGATAGCAGCTAGATATAACTTCCTACATAGTGCCATAATCGAAAGTAGAGGGAACTAACTCTGTGGTTTCAGCTGCGTCTTCAGGTACTCTCCTAGAGTGGAGGGAACTCTCGTGTAGGAGTAAGTGTTCGCCGAGTTCAGCACTACCTTCTCGTCGCCCCAATCGGAGAGCATCCGGGATCTGATGAGGATGGATCTACGTTGGGAATGACAACTGTTTCTGAGAGCATCGACGACATCGACCTGAATACACGGAACATATACATTTTAAATGTTATATTCATATATTCTGTTTCGGCCTGATAATCAAACTAATTATATTAAAATCCTGTTTCCGTCTTCGCATTCGCGTTTGAGAGAAAGTGAATAATAAACACGTTACATAATCAGTTATTGGTGTAATAAGGTAGTGGATACCTCTCAGTCAACTCGCCGAACTGCTCATTCTTGATGTTGTAGATGATGACTGGCTGAGTGAAGGCGTATCTGCATGGATAATTGACTTCATCAATTCTACTGTACTACAGTAGTCTGAGATACGGTACCTCTGGAGGAACTCCTCCTGTG